>BQNB010146811.1:598-16523 GCA_026074375.1 Tanacetum coccineum
ACACCCCCCCCCCCCCTCCACACTTAAGGGTTTTCTTGTCCTCAAGCAAATTAAAGAAAAGGAAGATAAAAACAAAACAAAAACCGATGGGGCGTAAGCACCAAGTGTACACATCTAAAAATGACTTTTATTGGGTTCTTAACAATTAGGCTTTGGGTTAGTAAGGGTATGGATAAGGCATGAGATATATTATTGGTAAGGGTGTATTACAAACATTTTAAGTCAAAAGTCTAAGTCCCAATGTTGCTAGTTACCAATCAAACCGCAAACCCCAAAAATGATTATAGTTACAAACTCCTCTTCAACATGCATCGATAAAAAACAATCCATCAATGAAGCTGCGCATCTCCATCTTTGTCGGAATGGCACACACAAAGGCGAAGTGTGGCAAACTCATAATCATAAAAAACAATCCATCATACCAAGCAACTAGCAACCCACCATTTAGACTTTGACTACTGGTTAGGCTAAGGTTTAAAGTTAAATATATATTTTTTTCTTTTTTTTTCTGGATTTTATCAAACGAACAAGATGGCTCAACGGGTGTTCTAAGGGTATCTAGCACTAAAAGTAAATGCTAACAAAGGGTTAATTTGGGTGGTTAAAGTAAACGGAAAAGGCTATTTGGGTTAAATCCTAATGTGCCTCTTTATCACGCATATACACTTATCATCACACGAATGTGATCTCACTGCGGTATTCGTAATGATTTACAAGCACAAGTGCTAATATATTAACCTAATTACGTGAAAACAACTATAATGGCAAACAAGTCTACATAAATTTTAAATTGGCCCAAAAATTAGAAAATTTTAAAATCAGTCTCGTTTTCCCTATTTACATCTCCCATACTTAAGTTTTGAATTGGCCTCAATGTGAAAAATAACTTCAAAGTATGAATAATAGGGAAATAAAAGTAAGAGAAAACCAGACATCCGGGCATGAAAAATTGCGATCGAACTCAATATGATAGATGCTACGCGGATGCTAGCATAAGCGTGTGGGATTAATTAATTTCACCTCCAAGCATCCTCCTTCACCATTACCTGCTGCATTATTAAAACAAAACAAACAAACACACAAAATGCAAACAATAATATATTAAACATAACGAGCATGTAACACCCCCACACTTAAGATTTTCCAAGTTGAAAAAAACAACTTTCTTAAAGGGGTATACATGTTTATTCAAAATCTAGAAATTAAAGCACATAAAGCAATTAAAACCTCGGGTTGCCTCTCGAGAAGCGCTTAATTTATTATTGAGTCATTAGCTAGACTCTTCCCAAGATTTAGGATTCTTTGACGATACGGTTCAAATCGGAAATTTCCCTTTTTAAAGCTTGAGGGTAAGGGATTTTTGGTATGTACTCCACAAGCGTAGGAGATACATTTGGTCTTTTTGGGTTCTTAGTGTCCTCAATATTTCCTTTCGACACTTCATTTTCAATGCCAACAAATGATATTAATTCTTTGTCACCAACATGATCTGATATTTCATCATATTTAAATACCTTTTCTTGAGTGTACGGGATATGCACGGTGTAATCCTTAAGAAATGGTGATACAGTCGGTGAGTTAGACGTGATTAGGTTCGGGTTTGGCATAGTTAGATTAGGCTTAGTTTCTTCCTCCTCGATGAATTTAACATCACCCTTATCATTATCGTTTCGGATTGAGGGTATGTTGTAGACAATGTCATGTCTCGGTTTCGTATTTGTGGCAGGGGGAAGGGTTTTGGTAGGCAAGAGAAACTCAAATTGCCTCTCCAAGTTTTGGATTATTGCTTGGTGGTTCCTTAATCCTTGATTGATTTGATTTTCCAATTCAACCACCTGATTCTTCATACGTTCATTCGCTTTCGTCTGACTAGCCATCCACTCTCTCATCATCTCCTCCGTTGAGGTTTCGGTAAATTCGAAATATCGTGATGGATGTGGCATTTAGTTTCATGGGTAAGGATAATGATGGTTTGGGTTATGGTTTGGATAGGAGTACGAATTTATGTGTTCATGGTCGTGATATCCTCTGTGATATCTTTGGACATAATTCGCTTTATGAGGTTCACACATAAGCGTGTCATTCTTCATGTAGATTTGTGAAGCGTGGTTGTCTCTACGACCGTCTCGCATCTCTTTGAGCTCTTTCCTTATGATCAGGAATTCGGAATCGATTTTTGTAGCGAGAGCTTCGAATTTATCCACCAATATGGCGAGATCGGGATTGATGTTATTTCCACCGGCGGAAAAAATAGTTTGGGGATATTTTAGGATCCACCCGAGAAATTAAGTTGGAAAAGAACCTTATCCTCGAGGATTTTGAAAGCTTCGTTGGGAGTATTGTAGAGGAATATTCCTCCAGCGTCGAGAATTCCTTATGTTGGACCGTCTAAACCATGATAGAATATATGAACTATCGTGCCTTTGGTTAGACCATGTCTGTAACAAATGTGAAGCATTTCTTTCAAACGGAGCCAAGCTTCAACGAGAGTTTCGTTACCGAGTTGGTGAAAGCTATGAATATCATGTAGGAGACGTTTGAACTTTGCGGGAGAGAAGTATCGGCTTATAAAAGCTTCTCTCATTTCATTCCACGAAGTAATAGTTCCTTTAAGTTCGTTCAACCAAGTCTTAGATTCTCTGGATAACGAGAAAGGAAATGTCCTCAACATAACCGCTTCCTTTTGATTTTTACCATATTGGAATAGGTTACTAATCTCAAAAAAATCTGCTACAAGTCGATGAGGATCGGACCGGATTTGCCCATCAAATTGATTATCCCGAATCATTTGCATGTGGGTACCCTTGATACAGAAATTAGTGGAAATAGGGCGTTGAATAATAGCGGAGCTAGGTGTTGGAGCAACGGTCCTAGTGCTTGACCACATCGGTTGGTCATCAGGATCAATGACAATTATGGGTGGGGAATTGGGTGGTGTTTTAAATTTCTTCATCAATATTTTAATTTTGGGCGTTACAACGAAAAGTTCCTTGATGAACGGTTGTTTGACATGAGTAACTGGTGATTCGATTTCGAGGGGTTCGTTCGACGTCTTATCGGGTTTAGTCCTCTTTTTGATTTTTCGTTTAAGTTTGTGAAATGGACTAGTGAGATGTTTACCCCAAGAACGCGGGTTTATACAAACCCGGAGCGATTTGCAATAAGTCATAGGAAATAAAAATAAAAACTAAATGAAAGTAAAAATCTTTTTGTATTTTTTTAATGATATGATGTAAAAAAAGAAAAATAACTTAACAACTATTAGATAATCTTGACATCATCCTATCAAAGGTTCTCGGTAGCTCCATTGAACTCATAAAGAAGCGGAGAAGCGGGTCAACGCGAAGCAAATTAAAAACCCGACTTCTTTAGGGAGGCAAAACGACCCGCCTTATACCTCTCTTATAGTTTGTTACAATGGGTGAGCCGACTTACCAAATGACTAACGATGTGAAAGAATAAAAGATAAACTTATAAGAACAAAAATCTTTTTGTATATTTTTTATATATATAAATTGACTAGCTAACTAACAAAGTTTTTTTTTCTCTCTTTTTTTGATCAGAACTCTCTTTACCAGCCGGTAGAGCAGTCCTGCCGGGCGGCAGAGTGGTCGACGAGGGGAGAGTCGGGGGCAAAAAGGTGCGCTGGGGCGGCAGAGCACTTCTGATTGGTTTTGGGTGATTTATCCATAAGCAAAAACAAACACAAATGATATAAGACGAAATAAAAAGATTCTAAACAAGAAAACACAACACAAATCCCCGACAACGGCGCCAAAAACTTGATGTGTCTCGCGACTGCTAGTTTTAAATTTATAACACGAATTACCAAATAAGCTAAGAACACACGGGCAAGTATGACCCTTTCGTTTGTAGCTAGCTTTTTGTGGTAAGCCAAGGTCGTTCACTGGGATTTGGGTATTTTCGGTTGTGAAAAATCTAAGTATCAATAAGCACAAAAGTGGTAAAATGGTTGTCACGTCCTAAAATACCATATAAGCAACAACTAATACGAAAAAGATAATGATGCGAATTTAACAAGAAAATAATCAAATAATTAGAACAACTTGTTTGGAACTAGTGAATATATCAATGGATTATTCGGGATGTTGGTTAAACAAATAGCAAGGTACACAAATCTAGGGAACACAATTCTAATCAAATGGTCATGTCATGGAATTGCATACAAATGGTTTATAACAACGCACCCTTTCAAACTATAAACGTTAGTATAAAACCAAATAGTTATGCACCTTTTGTGAGAAATAAGATTTAACTCGTTTGTTCATAAGAGTCCTTTCGAACTATACTCTTGAATCAATCGTTACTAGTCTTTTTAGCTTGTTTATTCATATGTGTCAAGTATGAAATAGCAACATATTCGTGCACTAATATATTGAAACAAATCATAAGATGAAATCCTTTCGACCTATAGATTAAATCATGATTCATCAACAAGATAATTAGACAAGTATTGACCAAAGCAAACTCCTAAGCAAATAAATATTCAAACATACTAAGAGTCTAAACAATCCATATCAATAATTCACATGGTTTCAAACAAGTAATATAAAACTACTCCATAATCATATTAATCAAATACCAAGATCCAACATGAATATGAGACATAAACATTATGAAATATAAAAGAAAGTTACCCTAAGCAAGATTACAATAAGTAAAGAAGAAGGATTAAAGCAACCTTTAAGCCTCCAATCGACTATACGCCTCTAAACAACCCGGAAAATCATATCAAAGCATCTTCTTCAGCCCTTGAACAATCTTAACGAATTTAGGAGAGGTTTTCGGTCTTTTAGGTTAGATATGGTAGAGGATATTCGGATTTGGATGATAGGGTAGGTTTTTCTATGTGAAAAACCTAGTGAATATAGTGAGGTGTGTGTTGTGGTGGAGATAGGTTAAGAAAGGTAGGGTTTATGATTTAGAGTGTGTATAAAATGGTGTAGATGTGTCATCTATTTATACTAACACATTATGGCGGTTCTAAGGCCTAAAGGGGTGTCCAAAGTCGGCCCCCCCCTCACCCCTACTACTCCCCCCCATCCCCACTCTTGCCCACCTCAACAACGCATACGCCCTTCCCCCCGCTCTCTCCCCCTCCCCCCAACTCCCCCCTCTCCAAGGGCCGTTCCCCACCCCCACCGCCCAGCCACATACATTGCGCAACAGAACGCCCAACCCATACCCTTGTCCCCCCTCAACCCCACCACCCCTCCAACGTCCTCGACACCTACCCCCCCCCCCCCTCAGCCACATCTCCGCGAGATCCGCACCTCAGCTCCCCCAACTAACTTCGCACCCCCACTCTCCTCCCCACTCCCACCCTTCCACCCACTGACCCCACCACCCCCTTTACCGTCACGACCTTTCCACCTATTCTCCCTTCCACCGAACCCCCCCCCACCCCCCTGCTGCCTAGCCCCGCCCCACCTTCGCTCCCCCCCCCCCGCCACCCCCCCCTAGCACATGTCATCCCCGCCTCCCCCCCACGCACATCCCTTACAACTTCACCCCCCCCCTCCCCGCCCTACGACCCCAACGTCTCACGCGCCTACCCAAGCCTCCCTAGCCCCGTCGCCCCCCTCGCCCCCCTCCCCCAGCCCCCCGCCCGCACCCCCCTCCCCCCCGACCCTCCCCGGCCCGCACCAGCCCCACCCTACCGCGCGCCCCACCTATACCGTGTCCCTCCCCTCTCCCGGCTCCACCCACAAATACACCACCACATCCCCCCTCCCTCAGTCGACCCCCCACGTCCACCCCCTCCACAACTCCACCCCGCCCCAACAACACCCCATCCCTGCTCACACCCCCCCCCCCATCCCCATTGCCCCCCAAACCGTCACTAGCACTCTTTCCACTCTCCCGCACCCTCACTTCCGCTTCACTTTTCCCGCCATCCCCCCACACCACCGACCCCTCCCCCTCCCCCCGCCCCCCACCCTCTCCCCCCCCCCCCCCCACTCACCCCCCCACCCCACCAACCCCCACACAAACCTCCCACCAAGCCCCAACCCGCACCAAGCCAACCCCCTCACCCCCCCCCACCAGACTAGCCCGCCCCCCCCAACCTCTTCCCCCACCCGGCCCACAACGCAGACCCCCCCCTCCCTCAGACCTAACTCACCCCCCCCCACCCCTCCCCGCAATTCCGCCCCTCCCCTCGCCCCTCCCCGCGCCCAATCCCACCGTCCCACAACAGACCCCACTGCCTCACCCCCCCTGACATCCCCCCCTCCCTTCACCCCCCCCCCATATCTGGCCTTCCCACAATCCTTCTTTCCCGTCCCACCCACACCCCCATCCTCCACCCCCCCGCCCGCCGCCAGCCATGTCCCCCTTCCTTCCCCCCCACCCGCCCGCCCCTCCTCCCCCCCCCCCACCCAAACCCCACACTACGCACCCCAATGTTAACCCCCCCCAACCCACCCGAGGATATCCCCCCACGTCCCCTCGCCCACACTACCCCACCCCCCCCACTCCCAGCAACACACATACGTGACTCAACCCCCCCCACCCGCCTCCCCACGGTTCCCCCCCCCCGTCGACCCCTGATCAAGCCACTTCAATCCACTCAAAACCACCCCACCCCCCCCCCGTTCCCGCCCCCCCCCACAAACCCACCCCCCCACTAACCCACTAAAAACGCCCCACACCCACCCCATCCAAGACCCCACTCCCACACGCGATCAAACCTTCGCACTCGTCACCCCCCGCCTCACCCCCGCCCCCCCCCGGCCCCACCCCTCCCCTACCCCTTCGAAATCTCGCCCAGCCCACCGAATCCCCCCCGCAGCAGCCACCCCCCCATTCTCCCCCCGCATACTCCCCGCGCCCTCCCACACGAAGCTGCGATCGTCCATCTAAAACTCCCCCCTGCCCCCCCGTGCCAACCCCCCCCGATTCCCCCCCCCACCGCCCCCCGCACCCACATCCTCCATTAACCGCGCCATCTCACCCTACCCACCCCCCCACCTCTATCCCCCCCCCTCACACCATCTAACATCTCCCCATCCGCTACCCGTCTCCTAATTCCCTCGCCCCCCACGTCCTCCCCCCACCTGATCCACCTCGCCACCTCACCTAGCACCGGCAACCCACCCCACCCCCCGACTACCCACCCTCCATCCCCCCCCCCGCCCCACCCCCCGACCCCTAAACTTACAATCCCCACGTCCTCCCCCCCTCCCCCCTCCCCGCCCTACCAATCCTGGCCCACGCCCCCACTCCGTCCCGACCCCACCACCCCCGCCCCGCCCCCCACACCCGCCCCCTGAACCCTCCCCACACCCCTCTACGCTCCAGCCTCCTTTCCCCCCCCCCACTCCTTCGCCCACCCCCAACCCGATCAACATTCACATCACCCCCTCTACACCCCTCCCCCCCCTGTGCTCGCTCCCCCCCCCCCCTTTTCCGTGCCCACCCCCCCTCGCCTCCTGCCCCCTGCCCAAGCTCCCCATGTTCCGACACCGACAACACCAAATACCACTCCCCCATGCGCCCCCATCCCCCCTCCACCCCACCCACCCGAACCCCCAATCCCCCCCCCCCATCAACATCACCCCTCCCCCAACCCCCGTCTCAATCCCAACCCGTCGCCCCCCCCCTCCACTACCCCAAGACATCTTCCTACTCACTGACTCCAATGCCTTACCCCCGCCCCCCCACCCTCTAACCCCCCCATCCCTCCCGCCACCTCCAACCCCCCCCCATATCCTAGCACCGACCACCCCACCCCACTCCCCACCTACCCTTCCTCCCCCCCCCTCTACCCCCTCCCCAAACCTATTCTAACACGCCCCCCACTCCCCCCAAACACCACCCCATTACCATACCCAATCCAAGCCCGTCCGCCCATTAAACACCCGCCCGCCCCCAACACCCCACACCCCGTACTACACCCCCCCCCACGAACAGCCCCAAATGAGCAGCCACCTCTAACACGACTAAAGAACCACCTCGCACCTAGAACTCCACTCACCACCATTTCACACACTGTACCAAGTCATAATCGCTTGTTTATTCATAAGGTTCACGTATGAAAATAGCACATAAATCGTGCACAAAAAAATATTAACACCACAACATCCTCAGTAAAACCATACGACCAAATCGAATGATCAAACCAGATATCATCCAAGCAAGATAAACAGCCAAGTATAGACCAAATCAGAACACCACCGGCAATAAATATTCACACCATACAAAGAGTACAACACAATCCCTATCAATAAATCCCCATGGATTTACAAACAAGTAATATAAAACTACTCCATAAACAAAATAATCAAAAACCAAGATTCCAACATGAGATATGAGCACCTCCACATGAATGACATCTAAGAAGCCATGAAACCCTAAGCAAGATTACAAAAAGTACAGAAGAAGGATTAAAGCAACCTTTAAGCCTCCAATCCCGAACTCAACGAGCCTCTAACACCACCCGAAAAACATATCAAAGCATCTCTTCACCCTTGAACAATCTTAACGAATTTAGGAGAGGTTTTCGGTCTTTTAGGTTAGATATGGTAGAGGATATTCGGATTTGGATGATAGGGTAGGTTTTTCTATGTGAAAAACCTAGTGAATATAGTGAGGTGTGTGTTGTGGTGGAGATAAGGTTAAAAAATGAGTAGGGTTAGATTAAGAGTGTGGTAAAAAAATTGTGGTATATGTTATCACTAATTATACAAACACAATATGGCGGTTCTAAGGCCTAAAGGGGTGAGTCCAAAGTCGGTTTATGAGGGCCTAGAACCTTCTTGATTCTTACACTGAGTCATTTCAAGAATGAAGTAGAAAAACCGTGGCACCAAGAGCCGGACGACACTACCCTCTTCCTGGCGCAATCCACCTGCCAAGCAGCTTTGACAAGCCACATGACCATCAATAAAAAATGGAATAATAAATATCTAAATATATCTTATATAGTAGTATAATATATGATATATATAATATTAGAAATAATATATATATATTTCATAATTTGCGTATTAGCTTCCCGTTTGAGTTGTGCTTCGTCGTGGGTCAATATTACATCAATAAAACTTTTATTAAAACTCTACTTGGGCCTTGGAAGCTTGTAAGGTTGGGGGCTCTTAGCTCTAAATGCTTCCCGAGCTTGTTCTTTATGAGAGATTCTTCATACGTGCATAAAACTTCATTTATTCTTTGTTCTTCATCTTTTTTTTTCTTTTCCTGTACTTGGCTACAAATAGACTTGCAAACACACTTTGGTACAATTAAGTAACAAAAGCATATAAAAATAGCCAAATAACATATACAAAAGTACGGATAATGCTACTAAAAACATACTCAATTTGAGCGTTATCAAGAACTTAATTTTACCATCTACAATGTTGATCCACTTGGAAATAGGAGAGTCTTGTCATTCGCTGTACATCTCAGCATCAGATCTTTGAGGAATACTCTTGTTTGTAGATAAGAAGAGATCAATGATAAGCTTGGTGAAGCGAGTATATATTAGCTTAGACTGCTTAATAGGCCTTGACATCCTGTCTACTATTTGCCATTTGAATTCATCCCAAATCAATGATGCGTAATCCAAATTAGCAGAGTGAACAATGCCCTAAAATATTTAAAGTACCGGAAGTCTAGCTCTATCCCAGCTTGTGTCTTATCTTGTAAGACACATGTTGAGAACACTCAGAATAGCTCTCCATGGTTGATGAAGTCTTGTAGCAACAAAAGTTGGAATTGATTTCATCGGTTCTTTTGGATCTTCATCATATCCCAATCTCTTGATAAAAGCAGTTGTTTTTCAGTGGGAGGTTTGGTAAAAGGTTTGTTGGTAATTGGTGAAGGCATATGTAAGACAGTGTAGAGTAGTTTAAGAGTGAGATTGAATTGTTGTGTGTCAAGTTGAAAGTTAAATGTGTGGTTATTTGAGTTGTGTGTGATGGTTGTCCAGAATTGCTGCAGATATATGATAGGTACTGTAGTAGTAAAGGAAATTGGTTTGTATAACTTGTGGTGTTTGAGAATTCCAAATATATCTGTGATGTTTGAATGTGAGGCAATTTGATGGTTGTTCTTTGTTATCTTTAGTCTGTTAGCACTTGGAATCAAGTGCTTTTCAGAAACAATTGTTGCTTGTGGATTTGCTCTTGACATGTTGGATTCTGAGAATAAGATTCAAAGTTGATTAGTTTCACATGAATACACACTTAAGCACATTTATTTCAATTATGTTTTATTCTCTCGGTTTGTTTTATATCGACGAGCATTTATTTTTGTCCATACTTATGTCATTTTTTTCCTCATGTGCCTTTTTTACTTGCTTTGTCTGACACAAGACGTATGCGTTTTTCTTTTCACATATGATTTTTATCTATCGTTCTGTTTTTGTTTATCCTCACTAAAAATTAAGTTCTAAGATACTATTTCTTTAAAAATAAAAGATGGAAGAATGAACGATAATTTTATATTTCTCATGCTTAACCAATCTTTAAAGAAATAACATCATTTGAATGGGAGAAAAACTTTTCAGAAGACGATTGATGCGCATGAGAATGAGTTTTCCTTTTAGTAAATTAACCTTGAGCCCCGAAGATACATTGATTTGCTAAAGGGATATATTATCAGCTTTTAGGTGATAACTAGCCCTAATAGCCATCTTGATTTATCAAAAATTCTCAGTCATATTATATCAAAGTAGACTCAAAAGAACTTATTTGTTTGTGAAATTTATTTTGCAAAGGCGTTGTGTTATTTTTGAAATCAATAGATAATGACGTGTAAAAAATTTGTAGCAATAAAGTTTATAAAATCCGTACACATCATTACTATTATTTTTGGAAAATGTCTCTAATGATATTAAGTGCCTCGGGAATACCACACTAAGTACAAGTACTAGTATCGTAATCCACTTCACTAGTGGGCGAAATCTGAAGATTAATTCATGAGTATTATTGATATGTGAGAAATCACATATCCTTTCTATATCAAAACTGTCCCTAAAAAAGATTAAATTGTGCATAAAATGCTTGTATATTGCTCGTTTTGTCTTTGTGAGCATAGACTACAAAAAAAAGTATATCGAAATGGATGATCTCTTTACTGAAATCGGTAGTGTTGATGGCAGCAAATTTGCCACAATAAAACCTATTGATGAAACATGGGCAATTAACATTGCTAAAGATAAAAGATTGATTGGTCAAAAACCATCAACTCAAGTCAAAAAAAATAAATTACGCATTGGAGAAGTACCCTACATTGGAGAAGCATCCTCTTCAAATATAGAGAAAATTATGAGAAAAATGTCTCAAAATATAGACTCTCTAAAAGAAGATCTACATAATATTCTTCACGGATGAGTTGTTCAAAATCTGTAACTGTGCCCTACCCGCACATATACAAAAAAGGAAAAATCATAAACTTCAAGAAATTAGACGAAGGAATAGATCCTACATCTAGAAAGTATGTTTACAGCACCGCTAATCCCAGCGTTGCTAACATAATAAACTCAACCAATAATATCAATCAAATTATTGGGAGAAATTGGCTTGGGATTTCCAAACTTATTTCTTACTTTGGACTTAGTAAAGATCAAAGCGAGAAAACCTCGAAATCTAAGATCTCTACGTTTAATAAATTTTGGAACCAACTCCAAAAAGACATAGAAATCGACTTAGGTAGATATATTAAACTACTCAAAGATTTAAATATCAAAGTCGATAGACTTGAAGCATCTATAAATAACCTTGAGAACTTCAATATAGAACCTCAAGTAACTAGAAGTGAAATTCATGATTTCACCACTACTCTTAACAAAATTCATGATCAACTTAACCGAGTTATTGGTGAATAAATGGCTAGTATTCAAACTGTGAGTTCTGACCTCCATGAGGTAAAACAAAATCAAGCAAAGATTATTGATTTACATGAAAAAAATTATCAGTAAAAATAATAACAGCATTGAACAAGCCTCTACAAAAATTATAACTGACATAAGTGAGTTAATAAAAAGTAGTTCTTATGAAAAAGAGATTCTAGGTCTTTTGAAGAACATACCAGAAAAACCTAAAACTACAACTAGCTATAAAGGTTTAACTAGGTTTTCACCACCAAATTAAGGATCTTCAAAACCTAAAATGGAAAGTTAAAAAAAATAAGCAAGCGCTAAAATATCCATTTAACAAACCAAAAGAAAAACAAGAGATATTTATTTTCAAAACAAAAGAATGAATATTTCTTCCCAACTTGAAGACTTCTTCTTCAATAACATAGATAGTTGCGACCAACATCTAATAAAACTTTTGTCATACAATAATGATGAATGTGAACAACAGTTCAAAGAAAATCCTCAGGATTTTGAAAAATATATTCCAAAACATTTCTTTACCACCATAACAGATCAAACAATGGAAGAACCAATAACTGAGTCTGACTCAGAAGATGAAAAATCTCCTAGGATTGAAAAAATAAACAGGGTAAAATCTGAAAATAAAAGGGGAGAAACCTCTAGAAAAAATTCAAAAAGTTATGAATTCAGAATGCCTTTACATAAAGGAATTCCAAATAAAAACAACTCCTCGTCTGGAGCCATAAATATACTCAATCTTGACTGTATTTCAGACTTAGATGAAAGAAAAAGAATCATTAAAAAATGGTCCACTGAAATATCCCTTATTTTACAAACCAATCAAGACGACTTTCAAACTGCCAAATCAGTTTTAACTCTAATTAAGCACAAAACAGAAGGAAATATCCAAAGTCTTGTAAAACAAGCACAATGGAACGAAGATTTGCATGGAACGGATTTTTTCGATTCTGTGATTGATGTCCTATATACTATGTTTGTAGGAATCGACTACCATGAAAATAAAGATCTAGAAATAATTAAAGAACAAGATAAAGCTAGGAGAAATCCAACTAGAGTTCAACTCATAAATATCTGTAGTCTTGATGAATACACATGTCTCTATGAGAAAAATCTATAAAAAATTCCATTAGGTGAACACCTTCAATGGATTGAAGCCTACCTTACGAAGATATCAATCATAAGTGAACAAACCATACAAAGATGGAAAAAAGAAGGAAACGTCATTTCTCAAAATAGCCTCGCCTTTGCTATTAGATTAGCAAAAGAAGAAATCAGTAAAATCTGTGATGCTAGATACAAACAAAGAAAGCTTAAGTCACTTAGCAAAAGTTGTTGTGAAAACATTGTCGATATGGAAAACCTAGACATCGGTAGAACAAAAAACGAAAGAAAAAAGAATTTCTATAACAAAAAACTTAAAAAGAGATATAAAACTTCTTGGAAGCAAAAAAGAAAAAGATTTTCCCCAGGAAAATACTTTAAAAAATCAACTAAAGAACCACCTGAGAAATATTGCCCAAAAGGTAAAGAAAAGAAAAAGTGCAGGTGTTGGACTTGTAATGAAGAAGGACACTACTCAAATGAGTGCCCTAAAAAGGATCAATATCCAACTAAAGTAAAAATGTGTAGAATTGCATTTCTACAAGGATATGAACCTTTAGAAGATATCTATGAGGATGAAGAAGATGTTTTCTATCTCAAAACAAAAGAAATCATCATCACCTCATCTTCTGAAGAAGAAAATTCCGATGTATCATCAGAATAAAGAAAACTTGTTCCAAATTTTATGGGAGGGGGAGAACAAACATCATTTTGTTTACAATCTTCAAAAGCACGAGGATTCTGTTAGAAATATAACAAATCCAAACTCTATCTACGTTCAAGGAAATCTTAAATTCAAAGGTTTCAAAGAATACAAATTACATTGTTACATTGACACTGGAGCATCCCTTTGTTTAGCCAGTAAATATGTTATCCCTTATGACTTATGGGAAAATTCACCAAGAGAAATCACAGCTACCATTGCCAATGGTGACACTATAAAAATCAATCAAGTTTGTAGGAACATTTCCTTAAAACT
This sequence comes from Tanacetum coccineum, assembly GCA_026074375.1. Classification (NCBI taxonomy): domain Eukaryota; kingdom Viridiplantae; phylum Streptophyta; class Magnoliopsida; order Asterales; family Asteraceae; genus Tanacetum; species Tanacetum coccineum. The sequence continues at coordinate 14,542 of BQNB010146811.1, forward strand.
TTCTGGATACGAATTTAACATCCCTACAATTTACCAGCAAAATTCTGGTATTGATCTAATCTTAGGTAATAACTTTTGTCAACTATTTGGACCTTTCGTTCAATGGATTGATAGAATTGCTTTTCATCTCAATGATGAACTAATTATCATAAAAAAGGTTACCAAGGCTTTTAGTCAAGGACAACCAAAATTCCTTGAATCAATGAAAAAAGATTCAAAAATTAAACAAATTCCTGGAACAAACATTTCTCAGGAAAACATAAAAGGATGTAATATCTTTCTACAAATAAACAAATACAAAATCATTGAAGAAATTCTTGATAAAGTATGCTCTGAAAATCCTATTGATCCTCAAAAAACTAAAGGATGGATGAAAGCATCAATTAAACTCATTGATCCTAACATAGTTGTTAGAGTCAAACCTATGTGTTATTCCCCACAAGATAGGATTGAATTAACAAAACAAATTAATGAGCTTCTTGACATGAAGTTAATTATTCAATCAAAATCTCCTCATATGTCACCAGCCTTTTTAGTAGAAAATGAAGCTGAAAAAAGACGAGGAAAGAAAAGAATGGTTGTTAATTACAAAAAGATTAACGAGGCCACTATTGGAGATTCTCACAATCTGCCTAATATGCAAGAACTCTTAACTCTCTTAAGAGGAAAAAGCATTTTCTCCAGTTTTGATTGCAAATCAGGATTCTGACAAGTTCTACTTGATGAACAGTCATAATTGCTTACTGCATTTACCTGCCCTAATGGACATTTTCAATGGAAGGTAGTTCCCTTTGGCCTTAAGCAAGCCCCAAGTATCTTTCAAAGACATATGCAAAATGCTCTTCGTGGACTAGAAAATTTCTGTACAGTATATGTCGATGACATAATTGTTTTCAGTGACAACAAAGAAAAACATTATATTCACGTTTTAGAAGTCCTAAAAACTATTTCAAAACATGGTATAATCCTTTCAAAAAAGAAAGCTAATCTTTTTAAAACCAAGATTAACTTTTTAGGTCTAGAAATAGATCAAGGAACTCATAGTCCTCAAAAATATATTTTAGAACATCTACATTATAAATATAAACAATCAGCAGGAACTCCATTTGCAAACCAGAGCCCCGACCAGACCCGTCACCCAGCCCACAACCCGGCCCAAAATCCAGCCCATATTCCGGCCCAGCCCATTTAGCATAAATTTTACGAAACACCCCCACACTATGACACAAATTGCAAAAACTACCCTCACTTTAAAATAATTACGAAATTCCCCCTGTCCCACTAACGGCTGTTAATTAACGACCGTTGTTTTTTTAACAACTTATGAAAATAGTCCTTGGGGTCAGTCGTTACTTAACGAACATTAAGTAACGACCGTCCTCACTTTAAAAAAATTAAAAAAATTCCCCCTCCCCCACTAATGACTTTTAAGTAATGACCGTTATATTTTTTTCTAGCAATTAACTTTCTTTAACAACTTACAAAAATAGTCCTTGGAGTCGGTCGTTACTTAACGAACGTTAAGTAACGACCGTCCTCACTTTTAAAAAATTACGAAATTCCCCCTCCCCCCACTAACGGTTGTTAAGTAACGACCGTTAGTTTTTTTTTAATTTACGAAAATAGTCCGTCGGTCGGTCATTACATAACGAACGTTAAGTAACGACTGTTTGTCCTTTGCGCCCCGCGGCGAAGCGCGGGTAACCCAACTCATTGTTGATAAAATTTGTAGCAAAATGAAAACGAAGAAATTAGTGAAGCTAAATTACAAACAGAGTAATGTAGAAAGTTAGCCAAAATGTGTTGAGATGTATATTCTTTTTGTTACCTAGCTTTGAAATATCAAGATTTTTTGGTATTTCAATTTAAACGTACAATATATAATCAGTATTAATTGATGAATTACCAAAATCTTAATTGCCAATGTAAGTTAATGGTTTAATTTTGAAGCAATTACATACTTAATAAAACATGTATATATG
>BQNB010146813.1:0-16523 GCA_026074375.1 Tanacetum coccineum
CTAACTGTTTTATTGCAGATTCACATAAGGGTGAACATGGAGGTACCTGGTTCCAGCTGACTCAAAGATTCATAGCCGCATGCTCATACCCGACCGACAAATATAAAACATCATGAAAGCTCAAGGACATGTTTCAAGACTTTCGCTACTCTGATACCGTACGTCCTTCTTGAAGCGACGAAGTGTTAAAGTTAATGAACTTCAAGAAAGATGCATTATTAAAGCTTTCAAGTTAAAGAACCAAGAAAGGTATGAGTATGTCAGTCCAAAAGTCACAAGTTCACAAAGATTACAATATGGCGAAAAGAGATTATGCTTGGTTGATGATCTCAAGAAGTTCAAGATCACATTCATGTCAAGTCAAAGCCTAAAGTCAATGATCACTATATCATATTCACAAGATGAAGTAATGAAAAACAAGTCTGCGAGCACAAGACCGATGACAAAGCATTATATGCTAGGTTTAAGTTTTTGTAAAATGAAGTGACCTCCCTTAAGGGAATACGAAAGTATCGGTCACTTCCATTAATATCGGTAGATAGCTCGTTAAGTAATATTTGGAAACTCAATAGGCTAGCTTAGGAAAAGCCCATGAAAAGCCCATGGACAAAACCCATGGCCGGCTTAGGATAAGCATATATAAACCCTTTCCATGCTATGGAAAGGGTGTTGGTTGTTCATTTTTCTCACATAGTATTTGAGTGGCAGTCCCACTCCATCTGATCTTGTGGTCGAGTCTCCCTCCCCATCTCCTATTCCTTGCGGGGATAGTAACTCTCTCATGGAGAAGATTGACACCCTTTTTTCTCATTTTAATGATTCTTTACCTAATTATGAAATATTTTGCTTTGATATCAAAGAAAAAAGAAGTGACAGTACCATTTCTCATTCCGATCATTCTCTTCCGGACTACGAAGCATTCTGTTTTGATGTCGATCATATCAAAGAGAAGAGTAGTGGCAGTACCACTTCTCATTCTGATCTTTCTCTTCTGGAATATGAATCATTTCATTTTGATTTTTCGATTGATCCGCTTTTTCCTTCCGATAGGAGTGATTCTCATCATGAGGAGTTCGCCGATGAACTCGCTCACATCATATCTTCACTAGAGTATTATTGTTTTTACTTTGATATTGAGCCCGAACCAGGAGAGTTGAGTATACTTTTTGAAGAAAATATATCTGAAGATTCAACCAAGGAACTTACAAGTCCTAAGCTTAATGATTTTCCTCTCCTCCTATCCGATTGTAATTCCACTTTTTCTGAAGAATTTTTTGAGATCGATCTTTTAGTCTCATTGCCTTCTGGAAATAAAGACAAAATTTTCAATCTTGAAATATTCATTATCAAAGGAGTCCAATCTAAGAGATTTCATATTCTTTCACTGGACGATTTTCCTACTATCTCATTCGTCAGTGATTCTCTTTTCCTGATTGATCCTTCTGCGATCGAAACTTTTCTTTCATTTCCTTTCGGAAATGAAGACAAAGTTTTCGATCCCGGGATCCTTCTTATCGATGGAATTTTCTCTTTCACGAGAAAATCTCCACTTCTACTGATTAATAATTTCATGATCGATAAATGTCATATCTTAAGTGAAATTTCTTTGATGACCGAATCTTTGTTCAGTTTTCTCCCCAAGGACAACTAAATTCGGGGCGAGTCAAGCTAGAGACTCGAGCAAAAACAAGCGCTTCGTGGGTGGCAACCCATGCTTATCCTAGTAGTAGTAATATTAATATATTAGTTTAGTAGTAATAATGAATAAGTGTGAGGGTGTGCCTCTTTTTGTTGTGTTTCGTGGGTATCTGTTTTTGCTTGCAGGATTCCTTATGATCTTTAAGACATCCATACTTGTTTTCAATCCTCCAATCACACGGTCTCCGATCATTTTCATGATTATATCCTAGGAATCCTTAATCCGGATCATATATATATCTTATTTTATATCCCCTTTCACACTTGGAATTTTTTTCATTTGCCTTTTTCGTTCCTAAGTGTGAGGGTAAACCCTGACATTTTTGAACATTGAGGCCAATGTTCGATTCTAAGTGTTGGGGGGGATTTCTGTCGAAATTGATCATACCTGTTGCCTGTCTGTGTCCCACGCAACCCCGTTTTAACCAAAATTTTGCTTTATTTTATTATTAAAAAATGCTATAAAAATTTAGCTTTCGAGACTAAACGTTTGCTTAACTTTAAAACTTTACAAAGAACAAAAAATGATAGAGTTAAATATAAGTTAGATGCTAAGCGTGGAGTAGTTGGATCTCTTTAGAGCTCATAGAGGTTAATTGTGGCTTTTTGCTCCCATCAGCTTAAAAACTATAAAAATAATAATTTTAAATAAATAAAGTTGCTTGGTTTTTTTGCAATTCTTAGTTTAAATCCCTTCGTAGAGATTCCTTCTGATGAAAGTAAGGTACACATCGAGGTTTTGTCAGTGTTGTGAGAAAATAGGCTATCGATTCTTGACGGCTCGCTCCCGTTGTCTAGGTAGTTAAAAGACCACAGAACTTGAAATTTGGCTATAAAAATAATAAATAATAATAATAATGTGATAAACCGAAGCAGAAATAAGACCATTGTTTCTTGTCGGTTCGCTCCCGATGTTGTAATCGTTTAAAGGGTGGAGGTAACAATAAAAATAATGATAATCCGAGACTGATAAAAGTTTGTTGTTTCTTGTCGGTTCGCTCCCGATGTTGCAGCCTTCAAAAAGGTCGAGGAAATTGTCGGTTCACTCCTGATGTTGCAGTTGTTTAAAGGACCGAGGGCTAATATTGTTGCATTAATAATAATAATAAAGCCAAATTTCGACTCCGGGGTTATCTAAATAAAGCCTCCATCTCTGGACTCGTAGTTGAGTTGTTTCGGATGAAACAAAAAGGATAACCCGTAAATCATGCGAAATCAGAACCTTAATGTGGACCTTATTCTTAGCAAATCGTCTCTTTAGGAAAGGATTTCAAACTGATTATGGTTTAAACCAGTCTATTCTATATTAATAAGGACATAATTTATTTGTCAATAAAAATAATAATAATAAAATCCTTAGAGGATTTAGGAATAAGGGAGCGAAAAGTAGCTATGCTTACACAGTTAGCATTTATGAGTAGTGTTAGCATCTAATCTTATATTTAACTGTGATTTCATTTTAAGCTTGGTTTGGGGATTGTGAAAAATCAAGGATGACGAACTCCTGTTCTTAAAGCCTTTTATATAAATTTTATCTAAGTTGTTATCTATTATTGAATAAGTTGTTAAAACGGGGGTGCTTTAGAAACAAATGATTTTAAACTCTCTTAATGAACCTTTATGTTCTTGTTTGATGTGAGGGGTTATTAAGTTAAGAGGGTTAAATTATTTCTTTCCGGGCGTGTATTGATAAATATTGCGTGTGGGACCAACAATGGCTAAGTGTGAGGGAATTTGATGTGTGCCAAAACACACATCATTTATACCCCGGAAAACACTAATAAATAGACTAATAACACTAAAATATGCTTAATTATGTTTGTATTGTGTTATTATGTCCGATTGAAAACAATACAAAAACGGTGACTTTCGGATAAGATTTGACGACGTTAGCGCATTTTTTTAGATCAAGACAAAGTCGGAAAAATTCCCCGAGAATGCCATTGAAAAGAGCACGAAATTACGGTTTTGACGATGCCTTCATTGTTTATTGGGCCAACCCGATACCCTTAATAAGGGCCGGGCCGACCCTTACATATACTAAACCCAAGAGTTACTGAGCCCAGTATACGAAGAAGCCTATCCCAAAGCCAAAGGATTATCTCAGGCCCAACAATAACAAATGCAAATCCAGATAACCCAGCCCATTGAAAAGAAGTGTTGCTTGGCCAGAATTGGAACTGTGTGTACTCGGCCCACTAGTTGGAAAGATTAGACTCGGCCCAAAGCCAAAGGATTATCTCAGGCCCAACAATAACAAATGCAAATCCAAATAACCCAACCCATGGAAAAGAAGTGTTGCTTGGCCAGAATTGGAACTGTGTGTACTCGGCCCACCAGTTGGAAAGATTGGACTCAGCCCAACAAAAGAAACTAGGCCCAAATTGTAGTGCAAATCTTGGCCCAACTAAAGTCTAAGAAAAATAATGAAAGCCTGCTACTGGATGAGAAGAAAGAAATAAAAGGGTGTGTTTGGGGATAGCAGCAGATATCATATCTTATCTTCCGTTTTTTTATTTTTTTTCTTTTTCATCATTTTCGTAGGAATAGATAGGAGTAGATTAGGCAAAATAGTTTTCTTTATCTTCGTTTTCTGTCTTTACTTTTTCTATCACACCCTTAAATTTAGAAATAGGATTATAGCTTATGGTTACTTTGTATCAGATTGATTTTGATATATGAAAGAATGGTTTCTCAATGATGTTGGATTATTTGTTGTTTATGATTCAATTAGTTTGAAAATGATTTACCAGATTTGAGTTGATATTCAATTGTTTAATCCTTTTTGTTTCATCTTGTAGTTACCAGCTTATTTATCGATAAGCTATCTTATAGGTTATGTTAAGTACTAGTTTGGATTTGGATTTTATTTGGTTTTGTACCTTCGGTTATTAGCTTTTTTTCGCTTAAGAGGTTGCTTATTTAGATCGGATATTGCTTCAAATAGAATGTCTTCATTAGTTAGCTTATTAAACTTAATATCTTAGTTTCGTGATTGATTTATCCTTGTTGGCTTTTTTCGGTTCAAGCAAAAATTAGTTTAAATACATTTAGAGTAATCAGTTTAAGATAAGTTTTGCTTATTACTTGTTTAGTTTTGGATAAATATGGGCTCAACATAGTGATCATGCATTTTGGTTTGAAATGTTTAGACACTTTTGAATTGAATTTAGATCAAATTTTGCTCTCTGTTGCATCATATTACTTGTTTAGCCCACTATTAGTTTCTAGTAATTAGTTTAAGCCCACTATTGGATCTTATTTCCTTGTTTAGCCCGTTATTAGCTTCTATATGAGTTAACAGAATGTTTAGCTTGTTTGTTTGACGATTTCGATTCTACTCATGAGGCGTGGAGCTTAAGGGTCTAGTAAACTAACTTAATATCTTAAGGTTAATGCTTAATGCTCCTAAACTTAAGTATTTTGGTAGTTTATTAGATCGGGTGGTTATATTCGATCTCGGTTCATCATTCGGGTTCTACCTTCTTTCTCTTTTTATTATTTAGTAGTTTTAACTTAATTAGCTTAATATGCTTGTTATTATTGTTATGCTTATTATTGTTAGTTTAGTTGTCATGTTTAGCGAGTAGATTTATATATGCTTGTTAAGTGAGTTGCGATTAGTGACTTAAGTGTGGATTAAAAAGTGATTTGTTGATTAATAATCTTCGGGTTATTTAGATTTCTTATTTGATTATTTTGAAGGGCAAAATCTGGAGAAATAATCAAACATCAAATCTAGTAATTAATACCATTATAAGATATTGTTTTCAATAAAAACCAACGTTGTGAGAAAACAGTTTTTTTTAAACGACACTAATTCTTTATTAACTCTTTCTTCACACTTAATAATCTTTTCGCCTCGCTTGACAAGCATATCCGTTTATATAGTTTAAATTTATTTGCTTAGTTTTATTATAGATTATTATTAGTTTAAATACCAAAAACCAAACAAAAGATAATCAAGCATCAAACGAAAAACATCGACGTAAATCTCAATTCAATTCTCGCTGTGGATACGACATCCGGAAGATTAATTATTACTTTTTCTAAAGTAATTTTTACATCTAACGGGAAATACTTAATATATTATTACGACACGCGTTTGGCGTTAATCAACTAGGCTTAGGTGAAGCAAGTCTTTCTTTGGACCATACCTTTTTAGGTTTCCTGACTTTTGGCTTATGTTTCTTTTGATTTTCAACATTTGAAACATTTGCATTCTTATTGAGAGCACGAGAATTCATGTCTTCACATAGTTGAAACATTTGCATTCTTATTAAGAGCACGAGAATTCAGGTTCTTATAAGTGGTCTTAAGATGAGCATTTTCTTTAGCATAATTCAAAACCTGGAACTCTAATTCCATGTTCTCATTCTCTAGTTTCTAAGACAAAGGATCAAGGGTATTTGATACACACGAAGTATCCTTACTTTTACCCTTGAGATCTCCTAACTGAGCTTGCAACCGTTTGATCTTTTGTTGCATGTCATTATAAGCTTTATCGTACGAAATTTTGTCGTATTTGCATTCTTCGTATTTTTTGTACCAATCATTCCAAAGTTTAGCATATTCATTCTCCTTTTTTATGATACAATTTTCAAATCGTTCTTTCGTACGGTCAAGCTCAGTCTGGAGATTTGATGTATCTACAACAGAATTATTTTGCACAATAGACATAATATCCTGACTGAAAATTGCTCTCAAAAGACGCTCAATTTCCAATTCCAAAGCCTTGTGCTTAGCAAGGGATTCATCAGCCTCTTTTGCGAGAGATTTGAAGTCTCGAACAAATTTTGCTGCTTCTTTCAAAAATTGTATTTTGAAATTTTGCACTCTAGCATCAACTTGGTTAACGATAGGGAAAATTTCATCTTTTACAATTTTGTGAATCTCTTGGTGAACATTAGATGACCAATTGTGTATATCTAAAGTTATTTTTTGTTTGACTACACGTTGAAGAGTCACAATGGTGCTTTTTACCGCATTTAGAAATTTTCGTGCAACACTTGGTGTAGTATCATCCGAAAACTCTTCATTTGGTATTGAAATTGATTTAGAAACATTGGCCGTTTTAGAAGCATTTGAAAAATACAACTCTTCACGTGACTTGGCCGTTTGAGAAACAAAAACCCCCAAAAGATGATTAATCTTTGTATAATTTGCCGGTTTTATTTCTTTGTTTAATTGTTTCATTTTTAAGCGACTCTCTTGAGCAAGTTGAATCATACACACCAGGAGGATCATGCTTTTCTAATAAAACTTTGCCATTATACAAACTCTATTGTTTTTGCTGAGCTTGCTTGAGATAAAAAGGATTTTGATAACCCAAAGCCGTTTTTCTTTCTTTATTCGGTGTGGTAAAACGTGGTCTGGATTAGGGTGTTAGAATGTGCAATAGTTTGAAACGATTGACCGTTTTACCAAAATCTTATCTAATTTCCTTTATTTTATTCTCAAGTTGAATTTGTTTATCAAGAAGCCCGTCTTCGCGAATTTTGAAATCAGACTTCAACTTTTTCTTTTCTTCTTGAAGAGAAGAAACAGTTGATTTTTATTTTGAAAGCTGGTTATTTAAATTTGCAATTTCCTCATTCAAAGTCGTTATTTGTTTACCGGAACTTAAGTGAAGTGCATTTATCTTTTTAGTCAGACATTTCTCTTGATAAACAGTCGTTTGATATCACTTTCAATGTTTGTCATATTTTTCTTGACTAATTTCAAAACACTTTTCTTGATTTTTATATCTAGCAAGCTCAGTGGTCAAATTAACATTAGTTTCTCTCAACTTGCGATTGACCATGTTGAGTTTCTCAGCTTCAATTGCCCAATTATTATATAATGATTCAAAATAAGCATGAGTTTCCTCAACAGTTGATGGTTGTTGTTTACTTAAATTTTAATAATGTTCCACATTTGTTCCACACTAGAAACCTCAGAAATAACATTACTATCATTCTGTGGTACTTGGTGTGGTTCAGGAATGGGCTCGAGTAGCTTAGTATATTGCTCCTCTTGAGTAAACATATTAAATATCTCATTATTATAGCAATTGTCATAATTGTGTACCTCAGCTGATCCGTCTGAGTCATAGACGGGAGCTTTGTCAGCCTAAGTACCCGATGTCGATGCTTGATGCAAATTAGCCATCAAAATGCAATTTGCATTGACTTCCTCAATCTCATCAAGATCCACTACAACAGCCATTAAATCAAACTCTTCAGCTTGGAGTTGGATTCCTGCTTCTTCCTTTTGAGCAATCAACAACTAAGTCTGAAGATAAGCAACATCCCTTCTCCTTAGCCTGGCTGTGTAGTTCCTAGCAAGATGAACCATTATCTGTAGTTGTAACCACCTTATCTGATTACTTTATTCCTATTTGCCATTACCCTAGCCCGTGTGCTCAACATTGATCTTTCCCATTCGGATTCTGATTAGCAATCCCCATAACAACAATAAGCCTATTCTGATTTCTAACGTTCTGAACACCCGAATTCTGGATTGCATTCTGAACAACCTGACTCCTGACATTCTATACTTCATTATTCCCATTCTGATTCCCAACGTTCTATCCAGCATAATGTCTAAACTGATTCCCACCATTACCTCCAACCATCTGCATCTGTCTGTCTTAACCCATATTCATACTTGGTTGAGCAATCTGCCTATTACGAGGGTTTGATGAAATTCTCTAGTTGTTGTTGGTTGGTGTTGAGTAGTTTAGTTTGAATGCCTTAGCCATTATAACAAGTTCCATGTTCATTACAGTTGTGGGATCTGAAATGTCTTTGGGATTTGGCATTGGTTGTTGCATGTAGTTCTGGTTGAATGATGGTTGTAGGTTATAGTTGTTATTGGGTTGTGGTTTTTGCATATAGGTACTTGATGATGGTTAATCTTAGTGAAACACTGGATAATTGAAAGGATTGTTGGAATTTGCCATGAGTGCTAAAGGATCATGTGTTTTTGCAAGTCGTTCTGCTCTTAGATCATCTACCTCCTTTTGATTGTATTTTAAGAAATAATACAACTGAGTGTAGTCTGCTTTATGCAAGTTCTTTGTTTGGTGAACAATGGTAACATGTCGGCTCCATTCTAGTTGTAAGTTGTTTAGGAACTTGAGATTGCTTGCAATCTTTTCTAGAAAATGTTTGTTTCTCTTAAAATCATTCATCAACCTTGAGAAACGATGATAGTAAGACTCAATCGATTCCCCATCAGTAGAAGTAAACCTTTCCCATTCATTAAACAACTTAGCCTTTTTCTCTTAAATTCCAATATCAGAACCTTTCATCATTTGTTGAACATGTAACCAGATTTCCTAATCAGTTTCACAACTATCAACAACAGCATAGATGTCTTCAGGAAGACCGAGAAGAATAGTCTGAATGGCTTGATGATTGGCTTCTACCTGTTTAAGCTCTTTCTTAGTGAGTTCATCATATGTCTGCTCATGAAAGGTTTCATTAACAGGAACTTCGCGGTCTGGACCACCTGGGTCAGGAATCATTCGTCTGACATATAGACCATTCATAATGGAATTGTAGATAAGCTTTCCGTTTGGTCTACTCTTAGCATAACGAAGAAGGCGAGAAGACCATGAAACATAGTTCTCTTTGTTAAGCATAGGAGGATGGGTTTCGGAACAAGCAGCATAAATGTCTTGTTGAATCAACATTGCAAAAGTGATGTGAAATGATAAGCAAGGATCATTTTAGTGATTAGTGATTATGAGAAAGAGGTCCAAATTTACGGGATCCTACAATTCTATGATTAAACCGAGAAATAAATTATTCATTCACGGGATTTTACTAAATCAAGAAGAAACCATGAAAATTAGATTTGTTGTTGAAGGAGTGTTGTTTATATGAAGCCCAAAATCAGTTTCTTCCCACCTGATTCGCAGATCGACCTTCGCGGTAAGGTCAAAAATTATTTCAAGAAATTAGGGTATCAAACACAAGAATTTCCTTAAACCAGTGACATGTTTCGCTTGAAATATGCAGTGTAATGTTTCGCTCGAAATATGTAATGTAATGTTTCGCTCGAAACAAATTGGACAGAGTAACGATTCCTAAAGATGTAATATTTTGCTTGGAATGTGACAACCTGTATTACACAAATCGCTCATAACATATTTCGCTCAGAACATGTTTCGCTCAGAACATGTTTCGCTCAGAACATGTTTCGCTCAGAACACGTTTCGCTCAGAACACGTTTCGCTCAGAACACGTTTCGCTCAGAACATATTTTGCTTGGAATATGTAAATTTTGGCAGCACTTTGTTTCAGAGAAATGTAATGTTTCGCTTGGAATATGTAACCTGTACTAACATATATCGCTCAGAACATGTTTCGCTTGGAACATATTTCGCTACCTTCAGAATACACATTTCGCTTCCTTCAAAAACTTTTTAAGCCAAGATTTTTCCGATCCAAAAACGTGTTTTGATGCCCAAATAAGCTTCTACTAAGTATAAAACAAACAAAAGTACATCTTGATAATAAAAAACAACACGTTTAAAGCGAAAAAGATGCGAAAAAGGATCAAAATAAGAGACGAGTACGATATGAAAAAAACAAACGAAAACGACTCTAAAAGCTTGAAATAAGCTGTTTAGATAAGCTACAGACGATCACTAATGACTCCTTGGCTCTTGATACCACATGTTAGGCTATAATTTCATCACAAAATACACGAAGATAATGAAAATCTTAGAGAGAAAGAACTAGAGAGAGAAAGAGTAAAAGGAGAAATGGAAGGCTTTCATAGAAGAGAAAAATGAGAACCAACATCCTCCTAACATGCTAGGAGGGTTGTATTTATACTACAAAGAGTATGGACTCCTTGTTGGGTCGTTTAGGCCTTTAATGGACCGAACTAATGGGCTTTAGCCCGACACCTAGGCCCAATTAGCTTATATGAATTTCTGTAAACTATGTTTTCCTATACAAGGCTCGGGAATATATAATGACCATCACTTTACATAAAACACAGCTAACAATAACTGCCATCTGGATTCCCTTAAATTATTTGCTAACACACGGATCGTTTTTAGTTTGTTATTGGTGATCGAAATTGCTGGATCATGACGGCTGAAATTGACGCGTATCTTGGCAGGGCAGCACGACGGCGTGTTTGCACCCATGGCATGTCTCATAGACCTTTATCTGATTCGATTGGAGCCCTGTAATATTAGCAACTACTGGACTCAGATTTAATTAAGAGTTATAATACAATATAATGAAAGCATGTAGTTTATTAACGTTCATCTAGAATGTAACCTTTGCCCTTTTGTGAGTTTGAATGTTCTAATTTAGTCCTTTGACTATTTGACTTTTGTCATTTTATGTTAGAACAAGTACCGTGTTGACGGTGGTGAATTTATGTGATTGAGGTGTTTTATGGTTATATGGTGTATAATAATCCTTTTTAGAGGGTATTATTATGTTGATTATGTTCCGGGTGGTTTGGTCCGTGAATAGCGTGAAATGCCGAAAACGACTCCCGACACGTCCGGTAATGTTTAAAATGATTTTTGAGAAGTTTAATGTGGAAATAAGTCGTGTAAATACTCAAAGTTATGGGAAAAGTATTTTTAAAGTGAATAAAAATGCTAAGTAACTTCGAGAAATATTTTACGATCGAGGTTTTTGAGTTTTAAGTGAACCCGACACAAAAAGAAGTGATCCCGAGCCCCTAGGATTCTATGGCCGGTTATAGACAAAGGGGAGGGGACAAGATGACATTTTTTTAGCAACCATGGTCCAACCTTAGTAATATATGTTTGTTTTCTTTACACATCACACATATTTCATGTTTACCTTCAACAAAATCAAAATCTCATTTCTCTCTTCCTCTTGAGTTTCGTCCGACCAAACAACACACACAAACACATACTTTTTTCAATCTTTGATAAAAAAAAAACATGAAGATTTGTGGAGTCGTGGGTTGATTCTAGTATACGGGTTATTGTTTAAACTACGTTTGGGTAGTCGGTTCGCGTTCGTTCTCGCTTTTTGAAACCCTCTTTGTAAGTTTTCTAAATCTTGATTTAACTTGTACTTTAGAGTGTTAGATGATGCATAGAAGCTAGTTGTACGGTGCATTTGTTAAAAATCAAACACGAAAATTTTACGGAAATATGTAAAGGGTACGTTTGGTTCGAACATGAATAAAAAAAGAATAAGGTCTTTGTAGTTTTAGTGTCGTGGTCGTGATGGTTGAAAAACATTTATTTGCTATGTAGCTTATTTTAGATAATGGATTATTTGGCTTATTATTAAGCAATTTTCGAGCTTATTTTGAGCTTATTAGCTCTCGGCAATTTTGAGAAACACAAGGGAAGTGTTTTTGCTTATTTACCTCGTATGTCGTATATTTATGGACTATTTTGATAGCTTATGGTGATAATCGAATATACTACGTAGCTTATTAGCTTATTTAAAAGCTTATTATAGTTATTTGGGAGCTTATGGACTCACGGCCCAAATAAGCCCAATAAGTCGTGGCTTATTGTGGGCTTATTCAGGTCCGGATTATTTTATTAGCTATTATTTTTAGGCTTATATTTACTAATGAGCTTTAATTTTAGGCTTAAGTCGTATTATATAACTACGGATACCTTAATGGGCCACTATTAGGCCTTTAGGCCCAATAAGCATGTTTTGGAAAGCGAAACATACTTGTGAATTGATATTGAAAGTCGTTTATGGGAAATATACTTTGATAAGCATTGCGAGATACGATTTTGGCGTTTTATCAAAAAGTGGTAAAATTGTTTGAAATTAAGGTTTAAAACCTTAGAAAACGTTGTATAAACGAACGGGTCATGTTGAAATTTCATAAAAAGTCTATACTTAGAAATTTGACTCAAAACGCGATTTTGATAAAATAATAAAATATTGGTGATAACCGAAGTAAATTACGTACGTATTAGCTTATTTAAAAGCTATTATAGTTTTTTGAGAGCTTATAGGCTCACCAGTCCAATAAGGTCCCCCCCCAAGAGTCAGGACCTCTTTAAGCTGTATGCTTATTTAAGAGCTTATTGAGGATTTGGGTTTATTTATTGTAGTAGTGTTTGGGGCTTATAAATTTTCTTAACCGGCTTGGTATTGGGCCTAAAATTATATAGTATAGCAAATAAATATCATAATGGATCCCTATTAGGCCCTTAAGGCCCAATAAGACTAAATTAATTCATTTTAATGAGTTTTGGGATGAACTTTTTGAAGCGGAATATACTTATGATTTGATATTGAAAGTCGTTTTTAGGAAATATACTTTGATAAGCGTTGCGAGATATGATTTTGGGATTTTGTCGGAAAATGGTGAATTTGTGAAAAATTGTTTGAAATAAAGGTTTAAAAACCTTGTAAAACATTGCATAAATGTACGGGTCATATCGAAATTTCGTAAAAAGTCTATACTTAGAGTTTTTACTCAAAACGTGATTTCTCGATTTAATAATAAAATATTATTATTTTATTATTTTAGTAAGTCACTAAAAGAGACGATAATTACTAATTTTTCCCATAACATTTTCTAAATTGCTTAGTATAATTAAACGTTTCGTTTCTAATAACTTAAACGAGAAATTAATAGTAACTAAGAGTGCCGAATGGAAATACAGAGATATATATGTATAAGTATTTGTTATCCTATGCTGCTTATCTATTATATTAGCGAGGTACAAGTATATATATTATACTACGGAATGAGTTGGAAAGTAATAATTTTCAAGTAAAGTTTGTCAACCATCACACCACTGAAAATGTTACGACCGACCGTACAACGCGCATCTGACCTCTATGCATCAAACCCGAAAACTGCTTTGGAAATAAATATCTAAGTGGAACATTAATTAGACTAGGTCGTGTTCGGACGTCATTGCATTTGATTGTGTGATATTGAGTTGGCTAGTTGAGACCTTTGCTTTAGGTAAGTTCTCATAGCCCCACTTTTTAAATCTTTTCCGTTGGGGGAAAATAATACTCAAATGTGTTTTGAACTGTTTTTCTGAACTGTGCGAAATGGGGTTTTGTTTTTGGGACAATTTATGTGCTTATGACTGCTATGTGAAAATTATGTGGTATGGTTGTTCTTGCATGCGTCGAGGTGCATGGCAAGGTGTGTGATTAGCATGGAATTGTTATGTCTGTGAAGGGTCTGCCCTAAGTAAATGCTCCAGCTGGTAGGCTTTAAGTGCGTATGACCTCGGGGTTGCGACCTCAAGAACATTGGTATATGCTGGTTTGATGACCAGCGGGGATGCTAGGTCATGGTACATGATTAGCGGGGATGCTAAGTCATGGGTTTGATTGATTTTACATATATCCACTGTCATATTGCACAATTGTCTAACTGTTTGAGATATTAGCACAACGATTGGGTTTCCTTCAAACCTACGAGCTCACTAATATTATTGTTGACGTTTTCGAGTATCATTTTCAGGTGAAGGAAATGATCAGTAGGATTGTGATGCGTGTTAGCAGACTTTAAGACATCCTGTATGGATTGTATTTCTGGAAGATTTGTTTTGAGTTTTGTGCTGGAGTTGAGTACTTTAAGGATTTGGTTTGAGACTAGTATGGACCCCTGCGTGGGCTTATGGTTGTAGTAATTGGCGACTATGTGTTGTGTTCTTGTTGGGACTTCACTCAAATCTGTATCTGAGGTGAATGATCTTCATGACACTTTTCATTAATGCATTTTAGTTTTCTCTATTGTGTATCTTGTGTTATGATTGATCATTCTTCGTCGCATACCCGTGTTTCCGCCTATGTCGGGGTGTGACATAGAATGACCTACTCTGTGTTTAAAGTATCAGTCAACAACAAAGCTTTCGAAATCCACATTACATTACTATTTGTGTACCTTGATAAGGCAATGATGAATACGAGCGGTTTCAACAGAAGGAGTGGAAGTCCGTGACTTGGCTGGGCAATTTTAGAACCCTTAGCTCCTATCTGAGCCAATCGATTCTTCCTATTACGGTATACTAGATAAGGCAATGATGATAACACAAAACCGAGCCTTTGAGCCAATCGATTTTGCAGTATACAAAAATAAACAGCCGGGATTTGTGTGCTTTGTATGTTGTGAATATAAACTGACTTATCATGTGTACCAATTCTTGAGCAGCCTATGAGCGTCTAAAGCATCAAGTGAGATGTTGTACGCGCACATAGCCTGCTTAAGAATAAGAATGCACATTAGCGATTCGAGTGCTAACTGGTCACTGTTTTATGTGGTAGATGATAAAGAGTGCAAGTGACCTGTATCTTGGCAGGGCAGCATCAACAAAAAGGTGTTTGCAGCCATTGCAGGTCGAGCGCCCTTCTAAGCAGAACCGCGTTCACGAATCCGAGGCAAAAAAATGTGACAAATATGTGTTTCAGTGGGAAAGAAGAAAGTGGGAGATAAGATGAAAAAGTGATAGGTGATGAGTATTAAAAAAAGTATAAAGAAATCTGTACTTGCTTGGATCATAGTTGGATGGTTAATTACAATTCAGATATGAAATATAGGTTTGAATGCGATTGACGGTTATATCAGTCGTTAGAGACCATGGTCAGTTTGAGTGCCTCTGTTATGTGAATAAATTGTGATAGGGGTTTTGTTCCTATCACATGTACCCGTTTAATAGAAAAAATACAAAAATAATCTGGTCCACGCGATAGTGCCAAAACCCTTATCATACTTCCATTGTTACGGAGTACACTTGACCTTCAGGAAACTTGACATACATCGGCTATGAAGAGACTATTGCTTTTGTACGCTGACTGAAAGCAACCCGCATTTTGGCAAGGCAGCATAAACAAAAAACATGTTGCAGCTATGGCGGATTGGCTGGTCGAACAACCTATAAGTCGAAGCCGCACACGCAAATCTAAGCGAAAAAATGAATGTGTTTTATTTTCTTTTTACAGTGTAACTGAGTAGTCTTTGAGTCGAATGCCATTACTGAATTAATAGTTGTGTCTATGTTGTTGAAAGGGTTAATTGCCTAAAAATGTATTATACTTGACATTTTTTGTCATTGTGTGTAGAATACTATTTTTTTGCCATTGTGACACCAAACTTCTGAATTCGTGCTATTGTGTGTATTTTGTGGTTATTTTTGCATGTAAAATGGCCATTTTACCCTTTGAAATTTGAAAAAAGTGAGGGTAGAATGGTCACAAAATACACACAATAGCACGAATTCAAATGTTTGGTGTCAGAATGACAAAAAATAATACTCTACACACAATGACAAAAATTGTCAAGTATAATACATTTTTAGGCAATTAACCCTTGTTGAAATTGTTTTTGCTAACTCAAGATAAAGATTTATAATTCAAGCTTGGCTATGCTTTGGCTTTTGGGATTAAGTTTTTAGCTCCACCGCTGTTGACAAAACTTATGTATGTTTGACAGAACTTATGTATGTTTCACTGATATACATGTATAATACAATGTTATTTTTTTCATGTAAACTGATAAGATGGAAAGAAATTAATTATCTAATTTATTATACTGCCGGAAAGGCAGATACGATAGGCCCTGATTTAAAGACTGATAATGTATTGATAACGTAAAGCCTCGCGTTGAGCGTGTTGAAAAACTCGTTAATAAACAATGGACCAGAATATCAAGTTCTAGAACCAACATTAATAAATATATGTGGTTGTTTTGGTTCATGCATGTAGGATTATAATGCAGCCATCATATTCACTCTATATAGCATACTTTAGATTCAACCAACTGGGCTAGCTCAGTTGGCCACCAAGATTCCTTAGGGGCTTGGGGAGGGGATGTTTGGCTAGGGGAGGTCTCAA
>BQNB010146814.1:3181-16523 GCA_026074375.1 Tanacetum coccineum
GGAATTACAATTGCATCCTCGTACCCCTCGGTGGGTGCTTGGAGCAATTGTGCCATAGTCCGGTTATCAGCCATCGAAACTAGGGGAGGATTAACAAAAGGTTCTTCTAAATGAAATGGTTGAACAACAACCGGTTAGGCTTGTTGATGGTTACGGTTGCGGGTTTGAGAACGAGTGCGCATGCACAAAGTAGAAAAAGAAAATTTAAACTATTTTTTTTAAATATTTTTTTATATTTTTTTAAACAAATTATTTTATCGGATAACGAGATAGACAACTTAAACCAAATAATCAAATTTACTTCACGGTAGCTCTTAAAAATTTTACTTTTTAAGGTGAGCCGTATTTCGTAAATGACACAAATGGTAAGTTTTTAAATCTTTGATTCGAGTTGGGAACTTACTAATGGATAATACCTCAATTGAAGGTATTATTTGTTGGTATTCTTTTACCAACTTTGTTTATTTTATTTTTTTTATGGACAATTTTTATATTTTTGATTTTTTGATTTTTTATTTTTTTATATGATAATTATACTAAAAGAAAGGAAAAATATTTTTTACTCTTTTTAATTTATAATTTTTTATTTTTTAATTTTTTAACAAAACAAAACTTTCAAAAACGAAAGGGTCTTCAAATCATGATCAACAAACTTCAAACGAGAGAATCTTAATCACAAATCCCCGGCAACGGCGCCAAAAATTTGGTACGTAATATTTATTAAAATATATAATATGATAGAATATTTACTCAAAAATTTGGTCGTAATAATAATAAAATATTAATATGGTACGTAATATTAATAAAAAATATATATATATTTTTATTTTATTAATAAGTATTATATTTTATTATATATATTATATATATTATATAATTGATATATATATAATTTATATATTATATATATCATTATTTATTATATACATACGTTTATTTACCGGAAAGTAGGAGTTCCCGGGTAGTTTCCCCCAACGTTTTATGTAATTGAGACCCACGGTTTTTGTTTTGGTCAATGATTTGATGAAAAGGATGATTGATTGTGATTATCTATCTATAACTAATTAAAATTCATCAATTAAATAAGACATGATTAATAACATTTTAATAAGGATAACAAAAATAACGGGAATAAAGAAAAACGCGACAAATAAGCAACTAAGGCAAAATTAATTCCTAAAAATGCAAATTAAATTTCTAAACCTAAATTAAGATGAAAATTTTTTTTAAGAAAAAGAAAATTATTTTTTTGATTATTTTTGAATTTATTATGAATTAAAAAACTAATTTTAACTATTTATATTCTAGAAAATAGCACAAATAAATTTCGAAATTAAAAAATGTTCTTTTATAACTTAGAAAATTTCGAAAACAATTCTTTAAAATATTACAGGAAATAGCTTTTTTTTACTACTTATAATAAAATCGATTTTTAAAAACTAAAATTAAAATAAGCATTAAAAGTGAAAATATAAAAATCTATAATTGGTTAAAAAATGTTTTTTATGCATGTAAAACTTTAAACTAATTATTCTAAATTTTTAACAATTAAAAATGTTTTTTTTGTATTTTTAAAAATTGTTTTTCTATTTTTAATTTATTTTTGAAATTGTTACCTATGATAAAATCATAAAATTTATCTAAATAGAAAGGAAAATACCAAAAAATTTCATGGTTTAAAATCCTTTTAAGCTACAAAGAACATAGGGAAAAAATAATGACAAGCCCCCAGCTTATTAATTATAAGCTGGGGTGAAAATAAAGCTAAACAGGCTTACAGCTTGTTATTGGGCTAAGTAGCCCATAAAGGAATATTAAAAAATAATTGAAAGGAAAGATAAACCAGATGAGCTAATGAAGCAATGGTTAAGGCAATGGTAAGAGTGAATGAGTGGTCTGTGGGTGGGTTCGAGTCCAGGGCCCTCTTTTTGGGTTGTTTTTTATTTTTGCAAAAGTTTTAATGCAACTTATAAATAAGCTGAAAAGATGAGCCAATTTTTAATAAAAAAGCCACTTTATATAAACTTTCCTAGAAATAAAGCTAGAAAATAGCTTTAGACTTAACAGACTACACTACTTGATATATTTTTTGGCTTTTTCAAAAATTTAAGGAACTTAAAAAAAACTCACAATAAGCTGAAAATAGATAAATCAAGAAATTGACTAATTAAGGTCCAAAAACTTTTTAATAAGATACTTTTGACAGTTATAAGCTCTATTTCAGACAAAAAACCATAAGCTGAGAATCACATTATAGCACTTATTGAACACTTGAATCCAAACAGACCTAGAGGCACTTTTGAGCTTAAAATTTAGTTAGCAAATAAGCTTGTTAAGAAGTGAGACTTGGCTTTTCTGAAAACTTGGCTCAAAATCTCCTAGAAAATGCTTTTCAAAAGAAACTTTTAAAGCAAACAATAGCTATTTGAGTCCTAGCTTATGAAAAAAAACAGGAAAAGGACAGAAAATGCTATCTTTGCTTTTGAAATAAAAAGACAAAAGGCTAATTTTAGGCTTAAAAACAGATAAGCTAAAGATCTTTTTATCAAAAACAAACTTGAATTTGTTTTAGCTTTACCTTAATACTATTTGCAAATTAAAAATCAAAGACTAAAAACAAAATCTACCATCTGAATTCTGAATTTGAAAATAGCTTTTTACCCTTTTTGACTATCTAATGCAGTATGCAAAAATTGATCCAAAACCAATTAGACAAAGTGCAGGCTATTGACTCCAATCCTAAGACTTGTCAAATGCTAAACTAAGAGCTAAATAAGCAATGAATATTACTAGAAATTATTAAAACTAGAAATGCAAATGACCCTTATCAGATAAAAAATTATCCTAATCTTATGGAAAAAACAAATAATCTACCTATCCTAACCTATAAAATTACTTTAAATTGACTCTTATGAAAAAATAGAATAAACCTTCAAAAGACCAATAAGGCCACAAAACAGTTTAACTTATGGTTTAGAAATGTTGTGCAAAACTTCTTAAAAAACACTATTTTCATATCTGCTTGCATTTTTAAATCTAATGAACTACTTTATAAGGATCAGAATAAACAAGTTAGCTTATTAATAAACCTCATTTGAACTTATTTAAGCAGACAATTAACCAGACTAATAAGCTAAAAGCTAAACTACTTATTTTTGGTTTTTTAACAGATTTATATGACAGATTATGAAACAAAGATTTAAGACTACAAATCAACTACAACTAGTTATAATCTACTATAAATAAAACTTATTAAGTCTTACTCTAAGGAAGGGAAATATGCAATTTGACTTAACATTTTTAGGCAATCAATAAACCATAACAGATTAGCTCAGACTAATTTTGAAAACAGATAAAGTAAAAGGTAATTGAACCTGAAACCTCAGCTAAACAAGAGGTAAGTGCTCAATAAGAGCTCTATATCAACAAGCTTTGGACTGTATTGAAGAATAAGCCAGTGGGTCTATGGATCCTTCCATTATTGATCCATCATCCAATTTGTAGCTGTGGAAAATTTGGGAGAGTATTTAAGTGTAATTGAGCCTATTTCAGCTTAATAAGCTTAAATGAGTATGAACTAGCTTAAGCAGCTTATTAAGAGCTTATTGAAAATTTTCAAACCATATTGCATTAGATAAAACAGATTTAAGCACACACTTAACTAAGAAAAGCAAATTTTATTAATCAAATCAATACCTACAAAAATTAAGGTAAAGGTTAACGGTAATTTATATGAACATTAAGCTGTGAAAATTACATTAGCCAAAGCTAAATTAAACTACTCCTTAAATAAGCTAAACTAAGAAAAGATCCCCTTAGTGTGACGGATATGACTTGTATTTATAGCTTCCAAGAGAAGTTTCTAGCCCCTGAATTAGTTAGACGCTCCAATCAATCCTTGCCATTCATTCTTCCAATCATTTGATGAACAGTCTAAGCCGTTGGATTACTTTTGAGCTCACACGGATTACCAGCGTGGCAATCCGTGATGTGACAGCTTGTGCTTCCTCTGTGTGTATCTCAAGTGTAATTTTACCTTATTTCTTGTGCTTTCTACGCTTGACCACGGGCACATTCTTGTGGTGTTTGGACAATAAGATGTGTTTGGTGATGTTAATACTCTTGCCATGGGTTGTACTTTATCCTTTGAAGTTACACTTCCTCGTTGTCAATTTACATTTACCCCTTGATTTGAGCTTATGGTAAATTGATGAAGATGATGAACAGTGGTTAAACCACTTTACCCGCCATTTTTTACTCAAACGTTTTAGGGAGGTGTTTGACTGGCTTGTATTTGGGCTTTGACTTCGGTTTATATAAAAAGAAATGGGCCTTGGGTATTAGATTTGGGCTTAAAAAGGGTAACAAGTTTATGTGTTTATAAAGGAAGATAACGCCCGTTATCTTTTTATTAATAAAAGATAACGGAGTTAGGGTTTAAAGTTAATTTTGCAGTTTTGTTATTTTTGGATGACTTGTTTTGGATAATTGGGATTTAACTTTTCATTGTTGACCAGGAGTTGACTCAGTTTGACCAGGAGTTGACCAAGGTTGACTTTTGACTTTTTGTAGGGAAATCTTCTGTCCTCTTTGTATCTCTTTTCGTCTCGTGGCCGTTTTTGTTTGTCTTATTCTTGGTGGATTTTTGCTTTGTAATCGTACTACACATAAGAAAGAAATACAAGACAAATATACAAGCATTTTTTTTTTTGCACATGTTTTGGTCTTTGAAGGGTCATTTTTGTTGTATCATAATGTAAAAAGGATTTGTGTTTTTCACACATATCAATTTTATAAAGTTTATTTGCCATAATACAGTTGATGGTAATTGGCATTGATAGGTTGCGTGTGTCGTTTTAATTTGGTAATGTAGTTACGTTACATTATGAATGGATTAAAATAATAAAGTAATCTTCCCGTGTGGAAAATGGTTGCATCATAATTTAATAGATGGAAATTACACTGAGGAAAATTGCATCTAATTTAATAGATGGATAATTACATAGAAGAAAATTGTGGGTTGTTATAGTCTCCCAACCTTAAAGAAATCTCGTCCCGAGATTTTGTTAGATGTCGGAGTGATGTTTGGGAATAGATGTGGATACTTGGCACGAATTTGATCTTCGCGTTCCCACGTAAAATTATCGGTCCTGTTTAGAGTTCATCTTTACTTTGACTACTAGGAATCTACTTTGTCTTAGTTGCTTTGACTGATCATTTGATTTTATTGGTTCTTCTAAAAGTTGAGTTTGTAATCGAGATGAAGCTCTTTCATTGGAATATGTGGAGGGATTCGTCAGATAGGTTTTTTTTTCTGTTTATAAACATGAAAGTATTGTGGACATTACTGTGTTTCTTCGGAAGCTCAAGTGTATATGCCACTAGGCCCGACCCTTTTAAGGATCTTAAATGGTTCCAATGTACCGGGGTTTAAGCTTTTCATCGCTTCTCCGAATCAGATGACACCTGTCAGATGGTGACACTTTTATAACATATCACACATCTCCACTTCGAATTCTTAAAGATTTCGCCTTACATCTCGCGTAACTCATTTGTCAGATCTCTTGCAGCTTGCAAGCGTTGTCGAATTTGTACTATCTTCTCGGTGGTTTCATGGATATCTAGCTCTTTGGTCCGTGAGTTGAACATACTCAAACTTTGGCCCCAGTGCAGACAGGTGAGTGCACTTTAACCATAAAGTGCCTCGAATGGTGCATGCCTTTTACTGGCATTGGTAACTGTGTTGTAAGAAAATTCTACCAGTGGTAAGTGTCTTTCCCATCCTTTTCCAAAATCTATAACACATGCTCGAAGCATATCTTTAAGTGTTTGGGTAGTTCTTTCACTTTGTCCATCGGTTTTGGGATGATTTTATGATATGTCGTACCTTCATGTTTAATGAGTAACCCAAAGCACTTTGCAATGTCTGCCAGAAACTGGATGTGAATGATTGTCATCTATTCCGACATGATACATATCGACATCATGTCGTGAGACTATCTCCTTTATAACAACCTGTATGGGTTTCCATACTATTCTGGCTTCTGGTTTGGGGTTGAAATGTGCTGATTTTGTAAGGCGCTCTACCAATGACCCCAAATTGTGTTTGTCCGTTTTGGACATTTGGGTTGTTTTGTAACGAAGGTCCTCGTTATTCTTTCCCATTTCATGTAGGAATCTTTGGTTGGGGGGGTATCAGTAAGATCCGGATCGCTTTGTCCATTCTGATTTCTAACTCTAGAGCTATGTTAAACACTTGCCATCATATACTCAACGATGATTGACTTCATATTAGGCCACCAATAGAGTTTCTTTAGATCTTGATACATTTTGTCAGAACCTGGGTGGATGGAATACTTCAATTTATAGGATTCATGCATGATCAAGTCCCTCAAATTACCAAAGAGTGGTAACCAGCTTCGGTTCTTGATACATCGGGTTCCATCAAGACGTACTTTAAATGCTTTGTCCATTCCCTCTTAGGTTATAGCTTCGATGTTTTCCTCTTGATCGCCTCGGTTTGGGCTTCGAGGATTTGTGATGGTAATTTTGGGTGAAGGGTCATGACTAATGCTCTAACTTGGAGTGGTTTGATTTGTTCCTTTCGGCTTAAGGCATCTGCTACAACATTTGCCTTTCCAGGATGGTAGCAAATCTCACAATCGTAATCTGCAAGAAATTCTAACCAACAACGTTGTCTCATGTTTAATTCTTTCTGATCAAGGATATGTTGAAGACTTTTATGATCAGTGAACACAGTACACTTTCTGCCATACAGATAGTGTCTCTAATTTTAAGGAGGAACACTACTGCTCCTATTTCGAGGGGTCAGTGTTGTTTAGTTCTCTTCATTGTGGATTAAGTTGTCGGGGATGCCTTATGCATTAACTTTTTCTCTTTGACAATTAATCACCGCTCTCAGACCTTGATGTGATGCATCATAGTAAATAACAAAATTGTTGTTTACTTCTGGTAATGCTAAGATTGGAGCTTCACATAATTTTTGTTTTAGCAGTTGAAAGGCTGACTCTTGGGTCTTATCCCTAAGATATTTCTTCTTGTTTTTTGGGTAAATTCGGGAAAAGCTTTGCAATCTTCAAAAAAACCTTTGATGAATCTCTTGATAGTAACAGGCTAATCCTAAGAATTGGCGTAATTCTGTGGTGTAGTAGGTGATGCCTAATTCTTAACTGCTTCATATCTTTGGCTCGGGTCAACGTTTGAATTTCCCTTGACTGTCATATAACGTGCCTGAGATAATTGCACGATACTGATCAGTAAGAAATCACAATTTGGAGAACTTGGCATATATTTCTTGTTTTTGAGTAATTCTGAAGATTATTCTTCAGGAGTATGTGTGTTTTTTTGTTACGAGAGTAGAGAATATCATCAGATGTACACATATCACAAATTTTATCCAAGTATAGTTTGCCAACATTGGTTTCATTGAGAATCCTATGAAAACAAGTAGGCGCGTTAGTTAAACCAGATGGCAATTACTTGTAATTCGTTAGTGTCTCGTACCACGTTCTAAAAGCAGTCTTTGGGAATATCTTTTATTCCTTATTCCCAGTTGGTGATAACCAGATCTTAAGTTCAATCTTTGAGTAAGTTACTGAACCTTGAAATTGGTCGAATAAGTCATCAATCATGGGTAATGGGTAACGATTCTTTATGGTGAGTTTATTCAGGCTCCCGGTAATCGAACACCTTTCTGAAAGATCATCTTTCTTTTTAACAATAAGATAGGAGACTCCTTGTTCGGAAGTACTTGGTCGGGATAAAACCTCGGTCTGCTAACTCTTGTAGTTGGTCAGATAGTTCCTGCATTTCTGAAGGAGCTAGTTTGTAGGGTGCTCGGGCTATTGGTGCCGCTCCTGGAATTAAATTGATTTAGAATTCTACTTGGCGAACCAGAGGAAGGCCAAGTAGATCTTCAGGGAAAACTTCTGGAAATTCTCTGAGCACGGGTATGTCTTCCAGTTGTTTTTCGTCTGACTTCTTCTCCATTACTTGGGCTACAAAAACTTAACATCCACTGGATATATACCTTTCGTTTTTAATATAGGATATGAGGCTTAGTCGGGTTTTACTTCGATCACCTCAAATGATTAAAGTTTCACCGTTGATGGGGATGTGGACGACTTTCTCGTCACAGATAATTCTAGTATGATACTTGGATAGCCAATCCATACCAATGACGATGTCGAAACTATCGAGCTTAATCGACATGAGATCAATTTCGAAAGGTTGGTTTAACAAAATCAGGGTGCAACCCTGGATAACGGTATTAGTGCCTACTAGGTTTCCATTGGCCATTTCAATGTCGTAGGTAGTACCTAGTGTAATTAATGGGATATTAAGCATAGAAGCAAGAGATATGGATACAAAACTTTTATCGGCTCCTGAATCAAATAATACTCTAGCAAGATGTTGGTTTAGAAGGAACGTACCCGTGACTACATTCGGGTCTTGGTAAGCATTCCTGTCCCTTAGCAAGTATGCTCTTCCATAGGCATTGTTGTTTACCTTTGGGCACTGGTTTCTGTAATGCCCTTTCTCTCCACAGGCATGACAAGTTACCAATACTGGTTGCATGTTGCTTGTTGAAACCTTGATATATCATTTTACCCATCTAGGATACCATAACATTGATCACGTAGCGGAATAACAAATAAGAACAACAATGTTATGAACAAGGTTTTTATTCATAAACTAATAAACTATAAACTATTCGACTTTAATCAGTCGACTATGAACTATTACATAAACTAATAAGATAACTATTAGACTCTCTTTGGAAAGATCTAACTATGATGGATAATCAATACTAGACGCCTACCCCTATTTATATACTAGAGGGGTTAGGGTTTACAAGACAAGATAAGATCAATTAAAATTAGGAAAGTATAAATCAGCATTAAATACTATTTGACTAATCTTCAATCAGCAGTGATGTTGATCTTTATCTTTTAGCTGAGCATTAAATGCTGATTGAAACTGTTTGACTAATCTTCAATCAGCATTAATGTTGATCTTTATCTTTTAGCTGAGCATTAAATACTATTTGACTAATCTTCAATCAGCATTAATGTTGATCTTTATCTTTTAGCTGAGCATTAAATACTGTTTGACTAATCTTCAATCATTATTAATGTTATTCCAGCTTTGTCTTGTAGGTCCTCCATCTTTAATATGTTTTGTCATAATCAACTCAAAGTATAATTCCCAACAATCTTCCCCTATTTGATGATGACAAAACAAACAAAGTCGTGTACGAACTTCATCATAAAGCCAAAGCTTCCCCTGAAGTTGAGATGTAATCATCTCCTTGAATGAAACAAAACTTCCAAGCTTCCCATTAATCAGATATCCTTTGTATTATGTCACCATATATGATAAGCTGCAAATCATATCTCTATAATCTTCTTCCCTTTTTTGTAATCATCCAATAAGGGTCTTCAGTAGATAAGCAACTTGTAAACACTTCCCCTCAAATGGTGCATGTAGATGGTTAAACCATAGTAAGCATCATAAGGTAGATCGTACACCTTTGCTAGATTCATCAAGTCTTCGTCACCGCCTTATAATCACGAACAAGTTATCTTAAAGGTGACCACTCCTTTAAGATATGATAAGAACACAAAACCTATGAAAATCAACTACAACATCAAATAAGTAATAATCAAATGTCTTCTTCAAAATAATCTCCAAAACGGCAATAACATCATCAACGTTCAAGATCCAAACGCGGTCCGTGTTTTGTTTCTTCTTCATTCTTATACCACAAACCGTGATTCCTGATATCAAGAGCCAACCTCTCTGGATACCTATTGTAGAAAAGACCTATATTGTAGGCTTCATAGATCGTTTTGCCCATCTAGGATATCATAACTTTGATTACGCAGTGGCTTTACAAATAAGAAAAAACTTATGTTATTGAACCAAAGGGTTTTTATTCATAACACTATATACTATAGCTATGTGCGACTTTAATCAGTCGACTATGAACTATTACATAAACATAAGGAAGCTAAACTTATTTAGACTTCTCATTCGAGAGATCTACTATGATGGATGATCAATACTAGCCACCTACCCTCTTTATATACTAGAGGGGTTAGGGTTTACATGGTCAATGATAAGATCAAATAAAAATTTAAGGAAACTATAAATCAGTATTCAATACTATTTGATAATCTTCAATCAGCCCATTAATGTTGATCTTTATCTTTTAGTCTGAGCATTTAAATACTGATTGACTAAATCTTCAATCACATTATGTTTTTCCAGTTAGGTCTTGTAGGTCCTCCTTCTTTAATATGTTTTGTCATAATCAACTCAAAGTATAATTCCTAACAACAGCAGACGCGTTAGTTAAACCGAATGGCATCACTTGGAATTCGCAGTGTTTGTACCGCGTTCTAAAGGAAGTTTTGGGAATATCTTCATCCTTGACTCTCAGTTGGTGATAGCCTGATCTCAAGTCAATTTTCTAGTAAACACTCAAACCTTGAAGTTGGTCGAATAAATCATCGATCCTGGGTAATGGGTAACGATTCTTTACGGTGAGTTTATTCAGCTCTCGCTAATCGATACACATTCTGAAAGATCCATCTTTCTTTTTAACAAATAAGACAGGAGCTCCCCAAGGCGAAGTACTTGGTCGGATAAAACCTCGGTCTGCTAACTCTTGTAGTTGGTCTGATAGTTCATGCATTTCTGAAGGAGCTAATCTGTAAGGTGCTCAGGCTACTGGTGTCACTTCTGTCATTAAATTGATTTGAAATTATACTTGGTGAACTGGAGGGAGGCTGGGTAGGTCTTCAGGAAAAAATCTAGAAATTCTCTAACTACTGATATATCTTCTAGTCATTTTTCGTCTAACTTCTTCTCCATTACTTGGGCTACGAAAACTTGATATCCCCTGGATATATATCTTTCGGTTTTAATACAGGATGTGAGGCATAGTCGAGTTTTACTTCGATCACCTCGGATGATCTAAGTTTCACTGTCGATGGGGATGTGGACGACTTTCTCGTCACAAATAATTCTAGCATGATACTTAGATAACCAATCCATACCAATGACGACGTCGAAACTACCGAGTTTAATTGGCATGAGATCAATTTCGAAAGGTTGGTTTAGCAAAATCAGAGTGCAACCCTGGATAATGGTATTAGTGCCTACTAGGTTTCCATCGGCCATTTTAATGTCGTAGGTAGTATCTAGTGTAATTGGTGAGATATTAAGCATAGAAGCAAGAGATATGGATACGAAACTTTTATCGACTCCTGAATCAAATAATACTCTAGCTAAATGTTGGTTTAGAAGGAACGTACCCGTGACTACGTTCGGGTCTTGGTGAACATTCTTGTCCCTTAGCATATATGCTCTCCCATGGGCATTGTTGTATTCCAGCTTTGTCTTGTAGGTCCTCCATCTTTAATATGTTTTGTCATAATCAACTCAAAGTATAATTCCCAACATTGCTTCTAGTGGATGGCCCTTTATTTCTACAGTTCCTGGTCAGATGACCCACCTTGTTGCAAGTCTGACACTGGACAGTGCAAGGTCTTGTGTGATGCAGGGTGCATTTCTTACACAGGGGAAGGCTTACAGTATACCTACTATTTTCAGTTTGGGCGACAACATAAGCCCTGATAGTTTCTTTCTTTCTATTCTATTGTTGTTGGTTATCATTGTTGTGGTTGTTATTGTTGTTGTTATAGTTGTTTTGGTAGTTGTTGTTGGTGAAGGTTTTTCTATCATCAAATTAACTTTCGTTTGTGATCATTGGTTCCTTGCACATAATTGTGCTTTGTTACCTGATCCATTAACCTTTAGGTTATGGTAATGGCTTCCTCCAAAGTTTGAGGCTTTGAAGCGGTAACATTTCCTTCAATACTTTTGGGTAATCCCCCGATGAAGACTTCCATAAGTTTCTTAGAATTTGGCACCATAGTTGGGCATAAAACTACCAATTCCTGGAATCTTCTAACGTAAGTCTTGAGATCATTTCCTTTTACAGTCAGATTATAAAATTCATCTTCCATTTTCTTGACTTCAGTTAGGGGACAATACTTCTTTATTAAGAGCTTTTTAATTTTGGACCAGGTGGTCTTGTAAGCTTCCTCTTTTCCAATAGGCTGGGCGAATGAATTCCACCAGAACAAAGCTTCTTCAGTTAGAGTACCAGTAGCAAATTTCACTTTGCAGTCCTCGGTATAGTTACTACGGAGAAATACTGATTCAATTCGTTCAAACCAGCGGATGAGGCCAACAACGCCTTCCGTACCTTTGAAATTGAAAGGTTGGCAGCTCATAAACTCTTTGTAGCTACATTTTCTTGCTACGATAGTTTCTCTTGGTCCGGTGTTCCTATTGGTATTGTTAGTATCTCCAATGGTAGCAGTTTGTGCTTCCAGAGTTGCAGCAACACTATCAGCAACTAGTTTCCTGATGGCAGCCTAAGACATGGCTGGTGCTGCAGATGTTGATGTCCTCTTGGGAGCCATTCTATCAACATTTACAAGACAACACATAATAAGAATATATCATTGTATGGATTCTTATTTGGTACAAGTTCTAACAAAGAAATACACATTCTTTGATATTACATTGCAGGATATAACGAATTTTTTTTGGAATGGACACTCTAACAAGCATCTAACTCATTAGGTTTCTCGGGGACTGGTTCACTTTCTAGTGGTTTCATACCGCGACCACTTAGATAACTTATTAAAGGATAGTCTGGTGGTGGTGTAGGTGAAATCGTATGCTCAATATCTTGATCATTAATCATATCCATGATACCTGGGTATAAAGGTTTGAGAAAATCAGATGGTAAGAGAACCATAGTAATCTCAGGTAAGGATACGAGTCAATACAAGATAAAGGATAGACAACCACGACATACATAAATCGATATCATAAAACAGCGAGGTATAATCGAATCACCATTGTATTAAGTCATAAACAACTTGTCTACATATTTTACATAATCAAAACTTGACAAGTGTCATTATTTATGCCACACATCCAGTGGTTGTATTCTAACAAAAGCTGTAAATGATAAGGACCTAGTCTAGTAGTCTGGTGGTCCTCCTTTGTGGTTCTTGAGCTTATGGATCTTGTTTAGAAGATTCTTCATATCTGATCGATGGCGAACATGGATATCCTAGATGAGTATCTCTAAAGTAGAAGTCCTGACGCGAGCAAGAACAATCTCGTCGTCATGTCTTATTTGCTCTTTCTCAAATCTAGAAATCTGGGTACGGGCTTCTTGAAGTTCGGTTTCTAGTTGGTCAAAATCTCACTGTATGATTACTCGACCATTACC
>BQNB010146815.1:0-2500 GCA_026074375.1 Tanacetum coccineum
TAACAAAAGAGGTATGATCCCCCTAGATGGGAGAAACCTAAAAAATAATGCTATTGAAAATCACCTAAATTGAGAATGCAAGACATAAGAGATAAGTAATGTGCGCATGAGCTGTCGGTTCAATCCCTGAAAGGAACCAACTTCCTAAATGAATGGAATCAGTTGACCTGCAAAAAGTCAGCTTCGCCAATTTTGGCGGGAGGTAATTTATTTAAATAATACACCACATATGCCAAGAATAGCAGCATGTTAAACACTTCACTCATCAAAAAGAAAGATATCTATGACAATCAACCATATAATTCAAACATTATCAAGAACACTTTAATCATGAAGTAAAAATACATTGACTTAGATCAATAAAAACTAAAATCATGACTAGTGTTCTAACTAAACTATTCTTCCAAAGCCTAAGGTCTTATGAGCTTGCAATCACCATCTTATGGTTTTTGGTTGGAAAGATGGTTGAGGCATTCAAGGATGTGGTTTAACATAAATCTCATCTCGTTTTGAAGATTGTTGACAATAGTTTTGGTTCGTTGACAATGGGGATATGTATGTTCTTGAGGTACAGAATGAAGGAGACCTTCTATCCATAGTAATTGATCAAGAGGGACAAAGGTTCTTAATGGTGAAAGTGATGTTCTAAAAGATGGTATTGTGGTTGTAGAGGTGGTTATGAAGTAGAATGGTAGTGGCATTTGAGGAGAAGTGGTGGTGAATGGAGAAAGGAGACTATTTTGTGTGTTTTGGATTACGGCTTCAATGTGACGATCGAAGTCTTGGAATTGTCTAAGTTGTTGCATCATTTGATGTCTACTTAAGAATGGTTCGGGTTGAGCACACATTCTACTTCTAGAGACATTGATTTGAGGGGAAAATGGTTCAAAGTCCATAGGTGTTGGTATAGGGAGTGTTTGGGAGAGACCTTAAGAGTGACCTTGAGAGAGTTATGGTGGTGGTGGATTAGAGTTTCTTGGTGGAAGGTCATCCAAAGTGGTTAAGTAAGAATGAGGTTTAAGTGGTGAACTAGGAGGAGTAGAGAAGACAAGAGCTCTAGGAGCTAGGAGTGACATATTAGTCCCTTAAGATGGGATTTGCTGGTTAATTTTTTATGGAGGGATTGTTAGATCAAGAGTGGTATCTAAGTTGGTGTTTATGGGATGGTTTTGGATCGGTGAGGATTCTTTTGATGAAAGATCAATGAAATTGGTTTTAGGCATTTTTCTTGGGGGGTTTTGGGTGGCAGAGTTAGCACTTGAGGCCAAGAGGATGATGATCAATGGAAGGGTTTAAGGCTGGTTATTTGCAGGTTTTGGATGGTGACAACAATCTCTAACTAGTGTTTAAATTTATACTTAAAAGCCATGCAAAAACAATAAATGTCTAAGTCATTAACTTTTCTCAAAACATAATCATTAGCACACCTTTTTTAAGTCAAACAAGAAAGAACTAGGTATAGGGTTAGCTTAATACAAGTCTAACTAACATATTTATGAGCTTAGATAAAAAAGGTATCACCCAAAAATGAGCAAATGCTCTTTGTAGAACCAAAAATCCCGGTTCCATTGGTTCAATGAAACCGTCTATGCTGCAAATGGAACCGGCTGGAAGATCTTCCATTTTTTCCAAAAAAAGAGGGGAATGCGGATTTCCTTGAGACGGTCCCTAAATAACAATTTTAAGTCTTTGAATGCGCATAGATCCTTTGATTACGGCTCGAAGAAAATCTGGTTCTTCCAAATAACTTATAAAACCCGAATCTCTATTTAATTTTGTATAAAGATTATAATTCTTGAAATTAGATTTCTTAAAACTTCGTTTGGAACGAGTTAAAAAAACTATACGTTTAAATCGTCTTGTTCGAAGCTGGTGATCCATCACTCGCATTACGCCTTGTTCTTTTTGTCATTTTATAAACATTTTTTTCAACTCGTTGATTAATTTGTATGACCATCGAGGTGGTTTTTTACCTATTTCATTTATGTTTATTCCAATAGATTTTTTTTCGCGCTTAGGATTAGTTAGAATTGCGTTCAATGAAAACTTTAACCTATTATTTGAATCAATTTTTACTTGTTTTTTTTCTGATATTTCTGTTTTCTGTTCAGATTCTGGAAAAGTAGGATAAGGAAGAAGGATATCGTGAATTTGATTTATTTCAGAGGGCTCTGTGCAATTTTCTATCGAAGTTTCTTTTCTGATTGAAGATGAAAAAATTTTCTTCATTCTTCCACGATACATCCCATTTAAAAAGGGATCATACATTTTAATTAGGCAATTATTTTTGTTTTTTTTCTCAACATTACACAAATTAACTAGGAAATTCTTTTTGTTTTTAGTCTCCGCATTACACAATCTAGTCTTTGTTTCAAGTATATTTAGAGAAAGAAATAATGTCTCTAAAGCCTCGATTCTATTTATAAATTCATTATTTAAGTTCTTATTTTTCTCTTTATTGGTATAAAGCCACTCGCTATATAGTTCATCAGGGGACAGT
>BQNB010146815.1:10000-16523 GCA_026074375.1 Tanacetum coccineum
TGAAACGATGCAAAGGCGCATGATGATTTTTGTTTGATAAGTATTGTAATTTGGATTTTGATCAATGGATGTGACGTGGATTCATGGGTTATTCGTATTGAATCTACTTAAAGTTTATAAATTTGTGGAGTAGATACTAAGTAAATGCCTTTTTAAATAGTAGCTAATAGTGTTATTACGCATTCAAGCCACTTCTGTATATCGTAAACAATGAAATAACTAGGTTGGGAGCTTACAAGGCTATATCATGTAATTAGTTGCATACCACTAAGATTTTTGTTATTATTTTTACTATCTAATTTTACTCTTGAGGGGTTCCTAGGATGCTTAGCATTGTCTGTAATAGAAAACTCGGCACTCGGTAGGAGGTTTGTTGCATACAACGTTGATGAGGATGTCTTGAAAAATATAGATGATAGTGTGATATAGTTAACACTGTGTTCTAGAGTTTTTTTTGAAATGAAAGTGAAAACAAATGAAGTAAAGTGATTTTTTATGGTGTTCTCAAGATTTTTCAAGAATGAAAAGGAAAACAGATGGAAGAAAGTGGTGGGTGGTTTGTGTGGTTTGTTGGGTTATAGTAGAGGTGATAACATACATCCTATTAATTGGGATGTAAATTGAAGTAAACCCCAACCTACAAAGATGTACATGACATATTTTTGTACCTCAATCTTCTTTAACCTAGTTTGTTTTTTTAAAAAAGGGGTATATTCGTAAATTATTATTTATTTTATTGACAACTTTTCTTCTATATCTTTCATTCTTCATAACTCAAGAACATGAAATAAAATACCAACTTTCTTTCCTCCTCTTCCATCCTTTCCACTTTACTTTCTTTTTCTTTTCCTTCCCATTCAAATTTAACTCGAGAACAGAGCGTAAGTGTTTGAATGGGGACGTGTTTAGTGTCTCAAAAGCTTGAGAAATAACATGGTTATAGAAACTTGATGGGCTAATAGAGGGGAGGAAGGAATAATTACAATAAGTATGATGTCATTGTAAGTTTGATACGACCATGCTCTATGAAGAAGTTGAAGTACATGTCGGCATATTTGACACATACACACGGGGGCATATAACCACCGATTTCAATTCAGAAAAGATGAAGCCACGCCGTAACGTGCGGGAACATTCCCACTCGTAGATACATATAGATGATACTTCAAAATGTAATGTTAAGATTTGATAGTTGAAGGTGAAAAATGGAAATTTAATTTTGATAACTAAACAATTATAAAACCTTACAAACCCTAGGAACTCCGGGTGCAATTTAATTCTACAACCCGCCTGGCCCGACCCATTGTCATTAAATGTGACTCGAATCCAAAACCCGCCGAGTTAGACATTATATCAATATACTCCTTCCTCACCTCCTTCCACATATCCTTCCACTATCAAACCTTTATTTGTACATGTCCTTCTTCCACAAATTCTCTCCATTGCAAAAGATATACCCATATCTGTTACAAAGCCCATATCTATCACCTATATCATATTCATCATAAAAATTGTGGCCTCTCCGCTGCCTTCGCTGCCGTCGTTTATGGTGTGTGACGTTGGTGGTCGGTTGTTGTCGTTGGTGACCTCAGATTGGTGGTATGTTTTGTGGGTGTTTTGTTTTGGTGAGGATTTGTTTCTTTACATATACATCTTACAACCAGAAAGTGTTTATTTCATTCTCTCATCACATATCAGCCGACTATGATCCATCACATTTGTAAGTTTTTAAAATTTTCTTAATTTTGTATTTATTTTTGGGGATTTCGTTGTATTTATGTTAGGATTTCACGGGGTTAGGTTTAATTGTGTTGTTTTTAAATTTTAGGGTATTTGCTGATAAGTATGCTTAAAACAGCATCCTTATGTTTGTTGGTTTATATAATAGGCTTATGACATATAAGCCAAGTCGAATAAGCTCATAAGCTGTTAAATAAGCATATTGTAAAGTAAGGAGGTGTTTGTTTCCGCTTATGTAGCCGGCTCATGGCTTACTTTTTATAGCGTGCTTAAAACTGTTAGATATTAGAAAAAGACTCGGTCACCCCATGTATTTTACTGTTTATTATAGCTCGTAGTTTAATAGTGAATAGTATGACTTTCGGTATTAAGCCGGGTACTAATACCCGGTATATTGTAAGAACTATATAAGCCTCTTCCAACTTTAGAAGAGGTAAGCTAGTCATTTTACACTTTTCATATAAAACACATTTTCTCTCACTAGAAAATCTATCTCATGTGTTTCTCTCTCTAGAAACTAGCCAAGTTCAAGAATCGACCCCGTGTTATGATGTATGATATACCACAATTGGTATCAGAGCACATGGGATGATTAGATCGTGTGTATATGCGATTTCCTGCTTGATCTAGATCAAAAAGTATACTTTTGAAGGCTCTAGCTTGTTTTCCTTGATTCTCCAGATTTTGATGTTGGTTATGTTAAAGTTTGGGTGTAACTAGTGGCTATAGCCTTGTAGTATTGAGTTGTGCAAAAGAAATCAAGTAGAATCGTTCAAAAGGGTGATTTATTGGTGTTTTTTTGTGATAAAGTTCGTTGTTCTTCGTGGAGAGTTGGCTGATATTCTTCATGGCGAGTTGATTAAAATGGAATATTTTATTCAGTAGCATTACGCACGATACCAATTGCAGTATTTATATAACCGTTGACGTATAACATGGAAAGGTTTCTTAACGGGACTAGGTAAGTAAATATGAAATGTTTCCCCCCTTTATGTTGTTTATTTTTAGTTTTTGTTTGAATTAAAGCTTTATGTGTCTAATAAGTTAAATTTTTTTTGGTGTTTAGCATGTGTGTGTTTTGGGTTATATTATTGGGGTATGGGGGGGGGGGAGGGTGGTTTTTTGGTGTTAAACATTGGTGGTGAACATACCACACATCCGCACCCTTGCCGACATACCATACAAATCTCATCCAAATAACACTCCTGCTCGTTACTCACCACAATTGTACCCAGCTTGCATGCATCCCAACGCCTACCTAATAACACCACCGTCTCAACTCACGTTTGTCGATCTATTTATAAAGCTGTGTTGGTTAAGTTCAAAAATAGTAAAATAGGTTTCTGTTTAGATATGCAGTGATTAAAAAGGGTATAATATATGATTATCAAGTTATTCAAATTTTGAATTTTTCTGGCAAGGTACCCTCAAAAGAAGAACAAAATCAAGTTGTAACATGTTGTAAGCTTAAAAAGTGATTCGTCAAAGTAAATATATAGCGCTCAACTCCGCATATACTCAATAACTTAAAGTTGCTACTACTCCAGCCACTAAAACTCATTATTCTAAGGTGGAACGTAAAGCATAGTATGTTGCAAAACGTTGATCCATGGTTGAAATTCAAAATAGCACACTCACTTAAGATATAATAAATGTCGGGAGTGAAAAGTTCACAAGTTGCAAATATGAGTAGTGTTAGCATCTTTACTGATATTTAGCTGTGATTTTGTTTTAAGCTTGGTTTGGATAAGTGAAAAGTCGGGGACGATGAATTTATCCTTTTTGGGGCATTCTCGGATCGAAATGCATCTTGTTCTATGATCCTTAACAGTTATGGAAATAATGAAAGTCAAAATATCCTTAGTTAAAAAAAATGAAAAAGTTTTAGAAAAATGGGAAAATAGGGTGTTTTATAACTTGTGATTTCTTAACTCTCTCCACAAAAATCTTTGCTACTTTTCAAAGATTTAGTTTGGGGAAGTTTTGAGGTATTTGGTTATAGAGCATATAATATTGCGTGAGGACACGCAATCGCTTAGTTTGGGGAATTTTGATATGTGTGAAAACACATATCCGTTTTATATCAAAAATAACCCATAAAAGACAAAATTGTGTTTTAAATGCTTGAATATTGCTTGTTTTGTCTTTGTGATTGTGTAGGTACGGATATTGCAAAAATCTTAAGAAAACGGTCAAAGCCGGACAAACACGGATACGGGAAAGGAAAGAGAATACAAAATCCGGGAGAATGCTATCAAAGGTCAACAACAAAAGAAGACAAAAAACCCAAAATTCCCAAATCAGTCCCTCAAAGAAAACCAAATTGCAAAAATAATCCCTAAACCCTAACGATGTTAACTCTCTTTATATAAGAGTTAACACCTGTTAACTCTTATATAATCCAAGCCATAAACCGAGCCCACTTTACCTCGTGGCCCAAAATCCTTTATAAGACCAAAAAAATGAAAACCCACTACGAATCCCGAGCCCATTTCTTTATAACCAATACCCGGCCCAAACCCAAGTCAAGACCCGGGTCAAATACAAATTAAACGCACCTTTTATAAGTTAAAAAGGGCGGGAGATACAGTTTTTACTGTTCATCTTCTTCCCCAATTAACCAAAGGGTTAAAACCATGGGGCAAATAACAATTGGGGGCCAAAAAGGACATTCAAGACAAAGAATGAGATGGCAGGTAAAATAGTCACCAACAATACATGGTCGAAGCCCTAATGAAGAGGACACGTAGGCTAGTAAGGAAGCACAAGGAAAGGGGTATTTTGCACTCATTCTACACTCAGAAGTAACACAAGGGTGTCACATCACGGATTGCCACGCTGGCAATCCGTGTGAGACAATCTAATCCAACGATTAAGGAATGGTATCCAATGATTGAGAAAAATGGATGGAGGAGATCATGAGGAGCGTCTAACTGAATTGAGGGACTAGAAGCTTCAGCTGGATACTATAAATACCCACACTCTCACACATTCAGAGGGAGTTACTAGTTTTAGCTTTTAGATAGCTTAGTAGTTTTTAGCTTAGTAGAAAATAGCTTATGTAATTTTTCATTTCCATTTCCATTTCCAATTGTACTCTTAAATTTCACTTAATGTAATCAAATTTTAGTTAATGAAAAGCTTACTTAATCTCTCTTAAGTGTTTACTCTCAAATTCACTCTCTTACTGTCAATAAGCTCTCAATAAGCTCTAATGTTAAGCTACTGTTTCATAAGCTCACTTAAGCTCATTTCAGCTCTCACAAGTCTCTAAGCTTGTGATTGAGCTTAATTAATCCTTTAATCCACTTAAACTATAAAAATCAGCTTAATACTTTGATTATTGGACTCTTAAGCTTATGGAAGGGAAGCTAGCCATGGATGAGCTTCCAAGGACTTTACTAGCTTATCCATAAGGATAAGCTAGAGCTAGTAGATAAGCTCATTTGAGCCTTTTAGCCTTTGTTTAGCTAAGGCACTTGTAAGTCTCTTTTACTTTTCTGTCTTTAGTTTTCTTAGAGTAGTTTTGCTTAAATTTGCTTATTAATTGCTTATTTGCTTATCTAGTGGCTTATTTGTACTTATTTCAATCTATTTGTGCTTACTTGATTGATTGTTTTTAGCTTTTGTAGCTTAGATCATAGTTTCTTCATATCTGTCATAAAATCATATAAAAACCAAAAATAATAGTTAAGTTAGTGTAGCTTATTGTTTATTGCTTATTATATGTTTAGGATTGCTAATTAGGTTTATTTTAAGCTATTTTACATCTGGTTGATAAAGATTGATCATTAAATCTCTTATTCATTAGCTAATATGAAATCTGTCAATGTTAAAGGGGTGTTTGGAATAGTGCAGTTTGACCTCATAAGTCAAAGTAACTTGGTAATTTTTCTTTGGTTAGTTTGATT
Source organism: Tanacetum coccineum (assembly GCA_026074375.1). NCBI lineage: Eukaryota > Viridiplantae > Streptophyta > Magnoliopsida > Asterales > Asteraceae > Tanacetum > Tanacetum coccineum. The sequence goes on from BQNB010146815.1 coordinate 15,652, forward strand.
TTCATATTTGATTAAGTATTAAGCAGGTTTGTAGGATTAGTTTAAGCTTAACAACATTTTAAGGCTTATTTCTACTCTCCTGCACCAGGGGAGTTTGTTTTCAAAAAGCTAATAAGAGAATTTTGGATCCAAGCTCTTGTGAGCTTGGATTTTGTTTGTGTTGTGTTCAAACACTTTCAATTTGAGAGTGTAATGCAGGTTTTACCCTTAAGGTAACCTGCAAGTTGTTTTTGCCATTTCACCAAGTACATTAACAGGTTTAATAGCAGTTAAAACTGCTGTCCTTTTGATCAAATTTAGGATAGCTTAAGTTAGTTTTAAACTTTAAAATTCAGTAGATAATTAGATTACATATAGGATTAGATAGATTAAAACTTGCTTTCACATTTCTAGCTTATTTCTTAGGGTAATTTAATTTTAAAAGTTCATCAAAAGTCCTAAAAAAACCAAAAACAGTAGTAACTAAATCTTAGCTTTTAAACTTAGATTTCTAGCTTATAGTATTAGTTTTTATCATTTATATTTGTAGCTTATTAATAGAGTAATTAGATTTCAAAAGCTTAGCTTCTGTCATAGCTTATAGAGCTTTTTAGCTTATTTAGATTTTGAGTTTTTAATGCTTATTTCTGAGTTAGCCTTTTAGATCATCAAATTAAGTTAGCTTATAGTGTTCTTAGCTTAGGTATCTTTTAAAATTTAGTTGCTAGGTATCATAAGCTATCTAGGACAGCTTTTGGTTTGTTATTTGGTGCTTATTTGGATCATTTATGCTTATTTTAGTGTAAACAAGCTTTTAAGCTCTCAACAAGCCACTTTCTGTAAACAACTTTTTCAAAGTTTTTTGAGTGCTAATTTCTAGGTTTCAGCTTAAG
>BQNB010146816.1:962-16523 GCA_026074375.1 Tanacetum coccineum
TGCTCTTAGCGGGTAAAATCAGTATAGAGACGTCACAAGCTACATGACCACATTCTGTAAGAATATCAAAAGTTTTATTTATTGAATGAATAAGTTACATATGTGAGATAGCATGTCTATTTATAACAAATAGATAGCTTGAATAATAAGCAACACCAAACCCAAAACCTAATGTACACAAGCACACACTCGGGCTTGGGCCAGTAATCTAGTCACCTAACACTTCCCCGCAGTTTGAACGGGAGTCTTCTGGACGGCAAACTTGAGATGAATGTTGAAAACCGCTTCTTCTCTCTTTTCTTCATCTTCTTTATTGTTTGTTTGGATGGAGGCAGAGTTGTATTCAACGACAAAGTTGTTTATTGCTTGACGACTTCCTCTTTTTTGTGACGTTTTTTATACGTCATGGCTTGCTTTACATTAAGGTAGGAGCGCCATTTTTTTCAACTAATGTCCCAGACAACAATAATCCCAACGATAAAAACAAATTTTCTGAATGAAGACAAATTTAATTCATTGATTTCTCAACATACATATGGAGTCTATTTTGACGACTAGGGTTTTGTGGGATAAAGTTTATAAGTTTGGTTTGAAAAAGGAAAAAAACTAACTAAACTAAAATAATAAAGCGAACATAAATCAACGAGGATCCCTCCTGATCATCGGCTAGTGCCCGATGATCGGAGGATAGGAAATTTTTGGTGGTGGGTTTACCTGAGCTCTAATACCATGTAAGAATATCAAACGAGATTTATTGATTGAATGAATAAGTTACATATGTGAGATAACATGTACATTTATAATAAATAGATAGCTTGAATAATAAGCAACACCAAACCCTAAACCTAATGTACCACAAGCCCACACACGGGCTTGGGCTAATAACCTAGTCACCTAACACATTTCAAGCTTTCGTATTAAAGTGTATTTGGACCACGAAAATCTCTCCCTAAAAACTCTCCCTAGGCGTATTAAAGTGTACTTGAAACCTTAACTGCCGCTATTGTTCTTCATCTAAATCCATCTTAATTCCTTTGTTTCTTGCATCAATTTGTAAAAAGAGAGTGATTAACATCTGTGTTTAATCATAATCTTTGCTCAGATTCGTTGTTGGTTGCAAAGATTTATGGTTTTGGTGATTTCGTTTTTTAGGGTTTTAAGAATCGATATGTATAAAACGGTTTGCATACCAAATCAGTATGGTGCTTCAACCATTATTATTTATGGTTCATTGATCGTTATTCGTTTTTATTAGCCATAAACCTTTGCCATAATCATCCAGATACCTGTTCAAATTTGAATACTGTTTAGGGTATCTTTAAGTACCGATCATTATTTTATGATTAAGGAGGACGTCTGCCTTTCTTGTTAAATATTCGTTCATAAGAGCTGCTAGTTGGGGTTGATTGGCTACTTGGCTTGCGTTGGAATCTTATGTGTCGGGTTTCTATTTGAGTGGTTTTGGTGCTTACCTATTGTGTTCGTTTAAATGCTTTAAATATGGAGCGAGGGTTTTTGAGTCAGAAAGGGAGTGGGGTGGGGAGGAGTGTAAAGGAGAAGCAAGTTTCATTGGATGATAAATCAGGTGAGGGAAGTAAGCTTGTTGATGAGGCGTTGGGTACTAATTCTGCTAATAATACCCCCTAATGTTGTGACTGCATGTTTGGGATCATATCCAACCATGTCTAAAGCACATGGACATTCTCGTGCTAGTGCGAATAAGGGGGACATGAATGTTGTTGGAACAGTCAATACTATTGCAAACAATATTAATGGGGTAGGACCTACTCCGGCTGGTAATGGTGTTGTGGTGTCTCCTGCTATTTCAACATCAACTCCTGGTGTGTCTAATTCGTATGCTAATGTTACTGGTAATCGAGTAGGAAGAGCGAGAATTTTCGCACTTTATTTACACTAAGTGGTAACGGGGTTGATGTGGTTGTCCCGATAGAGTCCATTAGAGTTATCAGTGAACGGTTTGCTAATACAACATATGGTTTCTTCTTGGGAAAACAAGTGTCTTACCCTATTGTTGCTAACTATGTTAGGAACACTTGGGTAAATATGGTCTGGTTAAATCAATGCTTAACTCGTCTACCGGTTTATTCTCTTTCTAGTTTAGCTTTATGGATGGTTTGGATGAAATGCTTGAAAATGATCCATGGTTTATTCGCAACAATCCGCTTATTCTGAAACAGTGGACTCCGGATGTGAACTTATTGATAGAAGATGTTGGTAATGTTTCGGTTTGGGTTAAACTCTATGATGTCCTCGTTACGGCGTTTAGCGATGATGGTTTGAGTTCCATTGCTACTAAACTTGGTACTACTTTAATGCTTGACTCTTATACTTCTAATATGTGCATGCAATCATGGGGCAGGTCAAGCTATGCTAGAGCAATGATTGAGCTTCAGGCCGATTTGGAGTTGAAAGATACCATTGTGGTAGCTATGCCTAAACTTGATGGGGAGGGGTTCTATACGTGTACTATTCGTGTTGAGTATGAGTGAAAACCTCCTAGGTGTGCGTGTTGTAAGGTTTTTGGTCATACTCAAGAGGAATGTCCCAAGAATATAGGCTCGGGTGAGGCGAAGAACTTGAAGAAGCCTAGCCAAGCTCCTAGAGGTGTTCCGGTTGGTCAGAAGGTGGGATTTAAACCAGCTAAACAAGTTTATAGACCTGTTTCTAAAAAGCCTACTACCAACACTAGCAGAAATAAGAAGAAAGATGTCGAGCCTGCAAAAAAGGTTATTAATTCAAACCCATTTGATGTGCTTAATTCGATTGAAAATGATGTGGATTTTGGTACCAATAAGAGGACTTCAAATTTGGCTAGTAAAGAGGTCAATCCTAGTGGATCATCGTTCTGGAATGTGAAAACTAGTAGTACCAGTACTACTCCTATTGTTGATAAAATTGGGAAGGTTGAAAAACTATTTATTGATGGGAAAGTTACTCTTGTGGATGATGAGGATAAACCTCTGAAAAAGGTTGATTATTCGGGTGATCATGATTGTGATGATGAAGCTGAATCAGTTGATAATGATATGTCTCGTTTTCTGGCTTCAGAGAGGGTTGATTTTGGTACTAATAGTTTGCTGGAACAATGGAAGGAATCTTATGTGAATGGTGACTTTGATGTCGACCCATACGACGATGATATGTATGAAGGCCAGGATATTCCTGACAAGATTCAAGACATATACGATAATTGATAATTTTGTTAGCCTCAATTTATTGAGTCGAACAAGGAAGCTCAGTCATTCTACGATGGAGCTTCGGTCTCTAATTAGTTAACATTGTAATAGGATATTATCGGGAATCGGGCTCAATAGTGAATCTAATATTGTATATGTTTCTGGTTTAATCCCAAGCAAAACCCGAGCCCGGGTCCTAGTTAAATATCCCGCGCGTCATTTAACGCGACGGGGTATATAAACTCTTTTCTATTTAGAAAAGAGTAAGTTGTTCATTTCTAAAATAATTCATTTCTCTTTTTCTCTCTCAATTCTCTCTCCTCTTTCTCTCTCTAAAAGTTCAACTCACTCTCTTTCTCTTTTCTAGTTCGATTCGTGTATGTTATATGTTATGAAGTGATTACGGGATCCTACAATTGGCATCAGAGCTACGTGTGGATTCGTGTGGTAAAACAAGCTCAAATTCGTGGCTTATATTGTGACAAAAAACCCCACGGCTCAAAAAAAAATTTGGGCTTATTTGTTGGTTAATCTTGCTCTCTACTTGTTCTACACATCAAAAGGTGAGAGTGCTTCAAATTTCGTGTGTTATACAAGCTCCAAGTTCGAATTATAAGCTTTAAAAGGTTAGTGTTCTTCGTGGAGAGTTGCTTCATATTGGAAGATTTACAAAGAAACAAGTGTTAGTGTGTGTTTAATCTTGTTATACCCACTTAGTAACACATGGTTTAGCTTAGATTCGTGGATAAAAACCTCAATTGGTGAATTTTTGCTCAAATCGTCCTAGTGTTCTTGGTGGAGAGTTGCTTATTTAATTATATCTCTTGCCGGCGGTTTGACTAGCTAGGGGACAAGATCCACGATTTAAGGAAATAGTCAACGGCGGTTTGTTGACCAAAACAACGAGTTGCCAAAACAGCGAGTTGCCAAAACAGCGAGTTTTGCTAAAACAGCGAGTTGCTAAAAACAGCGGTTTGCTAACGGCGAGTTGCTAACGGCGAGTTGCTAACGGCGAGTTGCTAAACGGCGAGTTACCAAACAGCGAGTTACTAATTGGCAGCGGTTTGCTAAGAATCTTTTTTGTAAAGAAAAGGCCTTCAGTAAAACAGCCATAACTTTTGATCCGTAAGTCCGTTTCAGGCCCGTGACCTCTCAAATCGAAGAGAAAAACGAGACGGATCACGCTGTAACCACCTTTTAGCTGGTTAAGGATTTTTTGAGGCCCAAAACCATCGTTTACTATGATTTATTGACATTTTTCAGTTTTTTGGAATTTGTGTTACACTTGTTTTTGTTCTAGCTCACGGCCCATTTGTATTTTTTGGCCCGTTTCAGATTGGTGAGCCTATTTAAACAATCTGCTGTAACCCTAGCCAGAAAATTATCTGTTTTTATACAATTAAATCATTGGCCGCTGATTCCAAAGCAAATCATTCACGGTTTTCTATTGATTTTGTAAAATCCCGTTATATCCAATTATCGGTTTTTATAACTCATAGACTGTAAAATCCTTGAACGTGAATGCTTACCACCAACAACTTCAATCACATCATATCCACTTAAGATCCAACAACTTTCACTTCAACTCACGATAAAATGGAGAAGAAAGATACTTATCTTCGGATGTTCAGATTTCAGAAATACAACAAAAGCACTAATTCAAGACAATCAAAATGAAAGTTGCATGGTAAATCTTTTCCCAACGACTTCATTCACACCTCAATTGTACTTTTAAACAACGACTTAAAAGGAAGACAAAACCAAGGATGGATGCAACGCGCCATTTACGACACTTTTTTATGTCAAATCTAGAGACTTTCACAAGCACGATGTTCCTAAACATGGATCAACTTCAAAAGCAACTTGATAACAACGAATTTCAAGAGATTAGATCCATGGCCTCTTTTAAAGTTCTCGAGACACAGTTTTAGATGTTCATCAAGTCTAAGATTTATTTTAATGATGAATAAATTTGAAATGACACGAAACCTACTTTCTAGACTACACTCGACTCGATATTCCAGAATTCGTGATACACTGATCCAAACATGATTATGTTTAAAAAGTCGATTTAGAAAAGAGCGCTGCAAAAATAGAGTATGACAAGCAGGGTTGAAGGAAGGCTGATGCAGACGACAGAGGAAAAGGTTGATTCGATTAAAGCATTAGGATGCTAGTTTTAGTTTCATTGAAAGCAATGGACAGAATCACAAAAGCAGGATACACCACAGATTCAGGAATGATGCACATGTTAATGATGGCAGATATCAGACCCATATATAATGAAGAGCCATGGCTGAGGTACAACGACTGATGAAAATGTAATTTCTACAGGACAACACATACTGAGCAACCTGAATTCAATAATGAAGGAAAGGTTGACCAGAATGCTGAACAATGTCATGACATACGTCCTTTACCTGCTAAATTAACTGATAACATGACAACTAAACTCTCAAATCAATCACTCGAGTCTGAAAATGTTTGTCTCAAAAAGACTGTTGCCCAGTGTCAAAAAGATTTTGCAAAACTCGAAGCACATTGTATCAATCTTGAACTACAATTACAAATGGAAAACAATGTTTTAAAATCAGGGCAACAGAGTCAATTTTTGAAAGAAAAAGGTAATGAAGCCAAGGTTAAAAATGACATCGATGTAATTGAAACAATAAACATCGAATTGGAACATAATGTGGCCTAAATTACCGCAGAGAAGAGCATTACAAATAGAAAAAGAGCACTTGAAACAAGACTTACAAAGATCTTTTTGATATCTAACAAAAAGTACACGTGTTCAGACCAAAAACCAGAATGACTCTTTAATGGAACAACTGAACAAAAAGTCTAATGAAAATGCTGATGTACTAGCTCAGATTCAGAAAAAGGGGTTTGCAATTGCAGCATTAAAAAATGAGTTAAGGAAACTAACAGGAAATAGTGTGAATACTAAGTTTGCAAAGCCATCAATCTTGGGAAAACCGGTTGGACAACCACTCAAAAACCAATCCGTTGTTAGACAACCGACTGCGTTTAAGTCTGAAAGACCTAGAATTTCAAAACCACGGTTTGCCTCCCAAGTTGATGTGAACAACGACTTGTCAAAACCAGTCACTACACATCATTTGCCTAAGGGAAGAGAATCTGCCCCTGCAAAAACCTCAATCACATGAATTGCACCCAAGCTCATCTTAGGTATAGCTCAAACGACATTGATCATACTCACTACCTAGAGGAAGCTAAGAAAAAGACACATGAACACTCTATAATCACTAGAAATTTTTCTGACTCCATACATATTGTTTTGCTCGACATGTCAAAATGGCTTTAAGCCAATCATGACGCTTTGTGTAATAAAATTCCTGAAAAGAAGTCAACTCGCGTGCTAAGGTACCATCCAATAAACAATAAACATAAACAAACGCCCGAAGCAAAATAAGGGTTGCAAACGAAACCAAAAGAGCAGATCCCAAAAGGACATAGGTTTCAATAAAAAAGACTACCACTGTGCATGAGAAAACAACAAGTCCTAGTTCTTGTCTTAGATGTCAACCAACGGGTAGAAATTCTCAGACTGTTATCTTAGATGGGTTCCAACATTGGAAAAAGACATTCGCCTCTATCACAACAAAAGGTTGAAAGTAGAACCCCCAAAAGGTTTCCAAAGCAGAATATCCCTAACCAATGTGAAGCGAACATGCTTTCAAATGACGTTTGAACAACGCAGTTCAAGCCTCGGTCATCAATGTCAAATGACGTTTGAACACAGCAGTTCAAGCCTCGGTCATCAATGTCAAATGACGTTTGAACACAGCAGTTCAAGCCTCGGTCATCAATGTCAAATGACGTTTGAACACAGCAGTTCAAGCCTCGGTCATCAATGTTTAAATGACGTTTGAACACAGCAGTTCAAGCCTCGGTCGTCAATGTCAAATGGCGTCTGCTGAAAATAACACTTCAGGCCCCGTTCCTCAATGTTCAAAAGACGTTTGATCGCAGCAGATCAAGCCTCGGTCTTCATGGCAATGACGTCTGTTCACATCAGTTCAGGCCTCGTTCTTCATCAAATGACTTCTGATCATAACCGTTCAGAACTCGGAATTCAAGACCACAGCAATGAACCGTCAAGTTCAAAGCTGGTTCCAAAAGTTGTTCCTTAAGCAAACAAGACAGCTACATCACGACAAGAGTTGGAATTACTATTCCACCTTCACATAGCAATGCTGAGGACAACAGGTATATATATACAAATATACAAAATCAGAAAAAATAGAAAATATCCTAAAGATTTCTTCTCGACAGTCATCTTGAAATCGTATAACAATATAACGTTTTATAATGTCGACTTAACATTGACACGGTGTGTAAATGAAGTTCGAGCGAGAGTTTTCAAATAGTTTTCAAATATGTCAAAATCTAATTTTCTAATGGCTTATGTCAAATATCCTACATAACCCGGACTTCAAATAAAGGAAGGTTTATAACTTATCTCACAACAAAACGAGAAAAAAAAAAAAATTAACGTTTCTCTGTCCTTGAGCTTTTCTACAAGACATTCAATGTTTTTAGCTTAAGAAAAAGGATAGTGTACGTTTCAGTGCGCTTACCCTTAGCGTTAGAAGAGAAGTCCTCTAACATTTGGTTTTTCAAAAAGTTGAACATAATTTTTCAAGAATTTCTCGATGACAAATCATAATCTTTCAAAATTGCGTGTTTAACACTCCATCCCTCACAATGTTTTCAAAATACAACAATTTTTCAATTGGTCCTATTTTTGAGGGGGGGTTTTTTGAAAAACAAAGTTTTAATGCTCTTGGATACATCAACAACGACCATTCTTATGTATTCAAACATATCAAAATGTTCCAAACCATTCATGCTATTATATTTATTCTCAGAACATAATTTTCAAACATCATTTTAATCACAAGGTATTTCAAAAACCAAGTGTTTATTATTTAAAATAAGGGGAGAAAATGTAATTAAAAAATTATCTCATCGACTCAATGTGCTGAACAGTAAGAAAATGTTTTATGGTTTGATCTTATACCCAACACATCTTATTTCATACATTCTGAAGTCCAAAGTTGGTTAGGTTAGAAATCAATCCTAAGATCCAACCAGAACCGGAGATCTACCAGGATAATCCAAAATAGAAATAGCAGTCCTAGGGTATATTGAAGATGAATGTAAAAGGAATAATGCTTGACTAAGATTTAGATTACACTGGAACAATCACAACAAGGTGTTAGTAGAAACCGTCTTGTTAAGCCATTGAAGGCGTTGAAGAATGAAAAGATGTATGGATTAAAGGTCCTTAAAGAAAGAAGCCCCACCACCCATCTTAAGGGCAAAACCGGCAATACATATGTCAATCATAATCACAATAAATTGCAGTATAGAAAATGACATCAGGACCCAGTGATGCAAATGCACAACCCTTCTCAGCATTCGGGTTCTCTTAACAGAAACTTATCTTCATTTGTCACGGTGATACACACGTTATCTATTGACATCCCACCGATATTGTTGATATGAATAGTGGCAATATGCACAGCCTCCTAGTACAAAAACAAAATGCACTAAATCGAGTCTAGAGCCAAGAATCAATAAATAATCTCGTTAGGACATAATCCATTTCAAACACTGTTGAACACATCAAAGTTCACAAGCTGTTTATATCAGAGTCCCTACGCAATATCAATTGTGATATTTTCCAAACAACCGAGTGATACTAATGTCTTCACAATGAAAGATGGAAATCCTGCTTGAGCCTAAAAAATGCAACAAACAAGCTCTTGGTATGGCTGACTTGCGAGATTCTATATGAATCAAACTGTTGACAAACTGGATAACGATATTGGTCCAGTAAATGATTAGACGGTTGAAAGAAATTTGATTAAAAACATGACACTCTCGATGTGTACAAAAACTCTTTATCTAGTGACACGTCGATTTTTGGGGAAAATTTATTTCAATCAATTTCTTGTTTATCACTAACTAAACTGTAGGACCAAAACGGAGGAAACTGCAACCATCAATCCCATTCAAATGTCTCAATCTACGAAGACATACTATTAGAAAGCTCAAGATTTAAAGACAAAGACTTCCGCTAACTCAATTTAAAGCATTTCAAGATAAAGCAAAAAGAATGAGCATGTTGGGTAAAAACAAAAGATCGCAAGATGGCCATAGACGATAAATGACAATGGACAAAGGCTCAAAGTCCAAGATCGCAAAGCATGAAGGAACAAGCCTATAACAAACAACGAAGACAAAGACCAAGAACACTCGAGCTTAAACGACAAAAGCAATCTCACTGATCTCATGAAGGAGTGTCATCAATGAACTCACTTCGGGGGAGATTGTTAGCCTCAATTTTATTGATCCATAAAGGAAGCTCGTTCCCGGTTTCAATTCCTCACTTCGGGGGAGAATTGTTAGCCTTTAATTTAATTGAGTCGAACAAGGAAGTTCGGTCACACTACATGGAGCATCGTCTTTTAATTAGTTAATGTTGTAATAGGATAATATCGGGAATCGAGCTCGATAGTTAATCTAATATTGTATATATTTCGGGTTTAATCCTAAGCAAAACCCGAGCCCGAGTCCTAGTTAAATATCCCGCGCTTCACTTTTAAGTGTCGGGGTATATAAGGAACTTTTCCACTTGGAAAAGTTAGTTGTTAAAAGTTGTTTCATTCTAAATAATTCCTTTTTCCTATATTCTCTCTTCTCTCTCTCTCTCTCTCTCTCTCTCTCTTCTTTCTCTCTCTAGAACAACTCACTCTCTTTCTCCTTTCTAGGTTGATTCGTGTACGATATATGTTATGAAGTGTTAAACGGGATCCTACACCTTCCAGTCCATAGCATACGCAACATCTTGAGTAACAGTCTTCATGTCATGTCAGAGCATTTCCCAAGAAAGTGGCAAGGTAGCAAACTTAAAACTTTTTCTCCACGGCACAGTTGCTGATATTAAACATTGATTCCATCTTCTCAAACCATTATGACAACACAACCACTCCTTAAGTACCCTTAAAAGAAAGGGGCTTGCAATCTAGAAAATCCTTGTACGTATACTCACGCAGAGCGCGTACTGTTCCTCTAATTCCAGTGTCAAAATTATGGCTTCCGTCGCCCTGACCATTAGTGCTATTTTGAAGAGTTTCATGATTAACAAGTGACACAGACACTCTTGCTTCGATTAGCTATTCAACAACAACAGCTGTCATAGGGGCAGCAGCCGCAGCAGCAGCCCTTGCAGCAGCAACAGCCCTTGCAGTAGCAGAGGATCTCCTTGGTGGCATATTGTTCTAAATTACAACAATATAAAACACGCTAGTTACATAAACCATCACAACATGATATGGGTACAACTATATATACAAGATCACATCACACAGGGATTAAATAACATGACTAGGATCGCACCATAACAGAATTGATATCGACATAAAAAATACAACACATAAGTAATATAACAAGATCACATCCCTCAGTTGATTATATACATGGCTAGGATCACAACGCTACTCATAAACAAGAAATGAGATCGCATGAACATAATAACAACACATCATAATATAAACTAGAAACATACATGATTTATCTGATACAAGAAATCAAAAATACAAGTCCTACTGCCGTGCTAGCTGGGCATAAAACCCATAATACTTAGCCGACTAACATAATGATAGCTATGAATACAACATGAGAAGTGTAAACCTAGGCATAACTACCAGCACCCTCGCGATCATCTGCATGAGTCTGACCTCTAGCTTAAGTGCTGAATCTGTCCAAGCTGCTGAGATAACTTTCCCTGCATTGATGAAACAAATAAATCCAATGTCGTCCATCATGGACTCCCTATGAGGCGATACGGAAGTCCTGCATCTGTGTGTGAGTCATATATGCTTGCAGTTCATAGTGAACTGCCGAGCTCAACCCAACGGAATATGCCCAAGCCTCATGGGAAACCAGGTCCTCCTGATCCAATAGTCGTGCAGTCTCATAGTAAAATTTCCATCTCGACCAATCCATCGACTTTTGAAACAACTGAGTCAGTCCCTATCGTGAGATATTATATCACAACCTAACATCTTGTGTGTTCCCCTGCTCCTGTAACTGCACGATCTCGTGCCACCACTAGCATTTGACCCCCTCGAGGGTCGTCGGTGCTACCTCCTCACCAGTCCTCTTGTCGACTCGCAACAAACATCTCTTAGATCCAATAGCCGACCTCCATCCTCTCTGATGTCTGGTTTTTCGGCATCCAGAGTGGCCGATAAACCCATAGTCCTAACCCAAGAACCTCCAGCATGTCTATGAGCAGCATTAAATTCTCCCCCACCTAATCCCTCAATGTGAAAGCAGTCAGAGCATAACCTCTTACAATGTGGTACTCAGCGTAGGTGTTTCCTCCCTAGTCGACTAGTAGGTGGTAAAACATTGAGCTAGTAGTGGTTGTAGTTGGAATGATGGAAATGGTAATGCTGTAGGTTACATTGTGGTGGTAAAGTCGTGATAATGGAGGAGAGGTAATAGTGGTGATTATTTAGTGGATGGATGATGGATGGTGTGATAGGCTCTCAATCACCCCATGTCAACTCTAGAAGCCCTGAGGATGCACGCACATGGTTAGGGCCTACCAAATAGGTGAGGTACTATAGGCAGTGTGATGAAGGAAGTCGAGGAGCACTAAACACCTAGCAAGGCTTTCCTCTTCAGAGGGCGTGATAGTGAGATGATTATGATGTGGTGTGGTGGTAGGCAAAAGGTCTCTCACTCCTCCTCTGATGAAAAGGAAAGGTGCCTCGGGACGGATAGATATCCAAAGCAGTGGTATTAACATGCCGGTGAGTGAAGGTGGTGTAGCCGCAGACTCATCGGTCCAAACGGCTCTGTCTCCTCAAGAAGATGGGACATGTTCAACAACGGGTTGCAACAACATCAGTCTACCTGAGCCAGATGCTATCCTTCTCCTCCTTTGAAGCCACTTCCTCCTCTCCTATTAGAGGATTCATTATCCTCGCCTTCACCCTCCATCAAGCGGATAGTTCCTACTTGGAACCATCCTTCGGAGAGTTCCCTCCTCGGTAATCCTCCTCGGGATTCGAGTCAGCAACGTAGCCTGAAGATAAGGCTATAGGTGAATCAGCAACATCATAAGGCTGATCCTTAACGGGAACCTCCTCATCAGATGGGGCCAAGTACTCAGGGTACTCTGGTCCTGGTACGTAATCTGGCGAGAGCGGTGCCTGCTCTGGCTCCTCAGGGCCAGGCACGTAGTCCGGTGATGCCGGTGCAGCCTCCGGTGAGTCGGGCTCCTGGAGTCTGAAGAAGTCCACAGCCCAAGCTAGCGGGTCTCCATGTGATGATATCAACGTATATGTAACCTCAGATGATGCCAAATCCGATGACATGACTGTATTTGTAACACTCAAAGAGAGTTTACATTAGTACATATGTAAGACCAATAATAAAAACTTAAGTAATATTATAAACACTTATGAGAACCAGGCAACATCTAGTATACCCAACCGATGCAACGAGTAATGTATGAATGAATGTCCCATGAAAATCCCTTTGTATGATGCAATGTTTGAAAATGGTTATAGTCCAAGTAAAAACATTTGACCTGGTTCTCTATAACCTGGCTCTGATACCAATCTGTAACACCCCCAAATTGGGTCGCAGCGGAATAATGTGTCCGGGAGCATTACTTCATAGATCAATAGCACAAGATATGAGAACGACCTCTAAAAGAGTCATTTGAAATACGATACATTGGATTTATTGAAATTGTTTAATACAAAGCACAACGGCTTAAATTGTTCAACATTGAAATAACAAGATTTTAGATCATAACAAATATCCCAAGATGTAATGACTCCAAATCTTTTATGCATGACTCCCCAAAAGAGTATCCCCAATGTATCCTTAGCACCTCGTGCCTCATTGACCTGAGAAAACATGCTTTAAAATGTCAACATAAAGTTGGTGAATTCATAGGTTTATGTAAAATGTAATGTAGGACCGCAAGATTTTCCCCGTGATAATGCAACAGATGCAAACATCACAAAATATAATTACGTTTCCCTATGCTCATGATACTGAAGCTCGACATGCATGAATTGCAATATAAATTGCCAACATTGCCCGTGATGATGTTCTAACCCGCAACATCCTAAATCCGACATGGTATATGTTTGTTGTCCGGCATACCGGCACAGTGTGCATGACTCACCCAAATGGGGATGTCAATCCCAAATAGATCTATTTATAACATGCGCGCTCACACAAAGTAATTAACAGTTCATGATAATGGGCTCAGAAGGTTATCGCTACTTAGGCAAACACGTAATCATGTAAAATGTACACTTGCGTCCAATCGTAAAACAATACATGTTTCTCACCTCAAAAGTTGTAAATCATTGATATAGTAAAACATGGGTCTATGAATTTACCTCGGTAAAAGAAGTGAATGAAATAAATCAAGTGAATAAAAACGTCACGGATATGACCGAATGCAACCTAATTAAATATAGGTCGTATGAGTACTAAGTACTTGAATAACTACTTTGTAATAACTAAATACCACATATAATTTCTATATAGTTACATCACCACCTAAAAGTCGTTTGTTTAATATAAAATTAACAAATCGGATTTGCATTTGTAAAATAACGTTCATGAAACCGTATTGTGAAAATATTAAAATTGTCCAACCAATTATTCGTTGTATGAAAAGTAATTGTTTTAATCACCTTAGAATAATTATATAATAACATTATATAATTAGTTTTAATTGATTTCACAAAATAGTGCAACAAGTAATAAAATAGTGCATAAGGTTTATAAACCTTATAACTCCTTTTCGTTTCAATTCCCGTTTTGCGCATATTCTTTATATCTGTGTATCGTATTTGAATAATATAGTAAAAATATCATAATTTTCAAAATTTAAGTTACTGATTAACATAACATTTAATCCATTTTAATTAAATTATATAAAACTACTTTATAATAATTAAATTAGTTGTAATATTAAAAATGTTCGTAATTAATTATATTCGTGTGTTTAACACCTCCGTTTAATACGTTCTTTATATGTATGGTTTCGTATTTGAAAAATCTAATCCTACATTACATTTACATAAACCTATGAATTCACCAACTTTATGTTGACGTTTTTAAGCATGTTTTTCTCAGGTCAATGAGGCACGAGGTGCTAAGGATACATTGGGATAGTCTTTTGGGAGTCATGCATTAAAGATTTGGAGTCATTACATGTTGGGATATTGTTATGATCTAAAATCTTTGTTATCAAGTGTTGAACAATTTAAGCCGTTGTGCTTTGTATTAAACAATTTCAATAAATCCAATGTATCGTATTTTAAACGACTCTTTTAGAGGTCGTTCTCATATCTTGTGCTATTGATCTATAATGTAACGCTCCCGGATACTCATATTCCGCTGCGACCCAATTTGGGGGTGTTACAGATTGGTATCTAGAGCCAAGGTTATAGAGAACCAGGTCAAATGTTTTTACTTGGACTATAACCGTTTTCAAACATTGCATCATAAAAAGGGATTTTTATGGGACATTCATTCATACATTACTTGTTGCATTAGTTGGGTATACTAGATGCTGCATGGTTCTCATACGTGTTTATAATATATTAAGTATATTATTATTGGTCTTATATATGTACTAATGTAAACTCTGTTTGAGTGTTACAGATACAGTCATGTCATCGGATTCGGCATCATCCGAGGTTACATATACGTCTATATCATCGCATGGAGACCCGCTAGCTTGGGCTGTAGACTTCTTCAGACTCTAGGAGCCTGACTCACCGGAGGCTGCACCGGCATCACCGGACTACGTGCCTGGCCCTGAGGAGCCAGAGCAGGCACCGCTCTCGCCAGATTACGTGCCGGGACCAGAGTACCCCGAGTACTTGGCCCTATCTGATAAGGAGGTTCCCGTGGAGGATCAGCCTTATGTTGTTGCTGATTTACCTATAGCCTTATCTCCAGGCTACGTTGCTGACTCGGATCCCGAGGAGGATCCTGAGGAGGACTCTGAGGATGGTCCAGTAGACTATCCAGCTGATGGAGGTGACGGCGATGATGATGACTCCTCTGATGATGACGAGGAGGAGGAGGAGGCTTCTGAGGAGGAGGAGGCTGAGGAGGAGGAGGAGCATCTGGCTCCGGCCGACTCTGTTGTTGCACCCGTTGTTGACCATGTCCCCTCTTCTAAGGAGACAGAGCCGTTTAAGACTGATGAGTCTGCACCTACACCTAGATCACCTCAGACTATAGTCCCTTTTTCTCAGACACGTCTCCGTAGGGCACG
>BQNB010146818.1:0-16522 GCA_026074375.1 Tanacetum coccineum
TTACTTTACTCTACCAGGACTAATATCATAAGCAGCAGGAACTACATACCCGCTAGTAGCAACTATTACACTATCAGTAGCAATTACTCTACCAGTAGGAACTACATACCTACCAGTAGGAACTAATAAATACAAATATTCCTAACAATAGGTTTAGTCTAGTGGGAATGATATTTTTTACCAATCAAAACTAGCATTAGTAACATATATCATAAATTTTTTTCGTGTGGACACTCTTTTTTAGATAGAGGGAGTAAATAATATTTCTAAGTTTTTTTTAAACGGCAATATTTCTAAGTTTTCAGATGGTATATTTATTAGCCAGGATAAGTATGTTGCTGAAATCCTGAAGAAGTTTGACTTTGCAAGTGTTAAGACTGCCAGTACACCAATTGAGACTCAGAAGCCTTTAGTCAAAGATGAGGAAGCCAGTGATGTTGATGTCCATCTCTATAGGTCAATGATTGGCTCCTTAATGTATGTGACTGCTTCTAGGCCTGACATTATGTTTGCAGTCTGTGCTTGTTCTAGGTTTCAAGTCACTCCAAAGACCTCTCATTTAAGTGCTGTCAAAAGAATTTTTAGGTACCTAAAGGGCAAACCCAAACTGGGCCTTTGGTATCCTAGAGTGTCTTCATTTGACTTGGAATCCTACTCAGATAGTGATTATGCTGGAGCAAATCTTGACAGGAAATCCACAACAGGAGGTTGTCAATTTCTTGGCAGGAGACTCATTACTTGGCAATGCAAAAAGCAAACCATTGTGGCCACTTCTACTACAGAAGCCGAATATGTTGCTGCTGCAAGCTGCTGTGGGCAAGTTTTATGGATTCAAAATCAAATGTTAGACTATGGGTTCAACTTCATGAACACAAAGATCTACATTGATAATGAAAGCACCATTTGCATTGTAAAGAATCCAATGTATCATTCAAAGACAAAGCATATTGCTATTAGGCACCACTTCATACGAGATGCTTATGAGAAGAAACTCATACAGGTGCTTAAGATCCACACTAATGACAATGTAGCTGATCTACTAACCAAGGCATTTGATGTTAGCCGATTTTAGTTCTTGGTTGTTTCAATTGGGATGATAAATCCATAAGCTACATTGGTTAAAGGGAGGCAATATGAAGTATTGTCTATAAAACCTCACATCTCCTAATCATATCATATCTCTCACACGTACAGTTTCACCCCAAAACACTCACACATAACTAGTTATGAGCACTACTCAACGTGAACTAATTTTTAGTGGGTCATCTGTGGATGAAAGAGGTAAAACACACCATGGCAAATCAAACTTGTTCCAAGAAACCCCTAAACCATTATGCTCCACCTTTCTACCTTTTGTTCATTCTGAAGCAGTTTGAATGTCGGGTATACGTTTGTGAACTTTGTGACTTCTGAAAAAGTTTGGAAATCTCATGTTTTCATTACAAGAAACAGTTGGCCATTGTTCAAGAGTAAAAAGATTGCTCAAGTTGTTCGTGCTTGGATTAAGAGTAAGAATTCTCTTGTGAAGCATTTTGAAGACATGAGATTATATAGACCATCCAAAGTGTATTTACAGGTGTGGTTCAACCCACCAAGAGATTTGTCTATGTCATGTTTGACAACAAAGGAAATGCGTAACAATGGAACAATGTGTGCAAGGTAAATTGATGAGTATGGTTATTATCAAGGGAAGATTGCATCTTAAAGCAAGCAATTTCAGATTAGAGATTTAGTATGCTTTTAAACTAACCCTAGAAGTAGTACTACTATTAGTAGAAATATTAGCAATTAGTTAGTGTTGTTTAGTTGTATAGTTTGGATGAAATTTTTTAGTATGTGGATACATATTAGCTAGAAGTGATGCTTGTCAACGCTTTAAGAAGATTTAGAGAGTCACTGAGAAGAGTTACTGATGGTGCTGAAGCATTCCTGATACTTACATTGTTCATTCTTTGTTTGGACAAAGTTAGTACCGACAGTGCAAAGTTAGTACCGCTAGGCCAAGTTTGTACCGCTAAAGAGACGTTGGAGAAAAATACCGCCAAGGGTACAAAGTGTAAATTGGAACGTTTTCTTTAAAATTAGGTCTCCTAAACCTATAAGAATCCATCTCAATCGCACACTTACTCAAGCAATCTCTCTAACTGACATTCTACTTTACAAGCCCTAATCTCTCTTACCGACGATCTCTCTCTTCTAAGCAACAATGGCTGCTCTTGAGTCCTGTCCTAAGCACAACATGATCGCATACTTGGAAAAGACTGAAGGGAATGTTGAGTTTCATGAAGTCATTGATTTTCTTCGGAGAAGTTATATTTATCATGCGCTCACTGTAAGTCCTGTTGTTTCGACCACATTCGTTGAACAGTTTTGGACGTCTGCTAAGTCCAAAACAATCAACAATGTTAGGCACATAACTGCCAAAGTAGCTGGCAAGTTTGTGTCTATCTCTGAGGCATCAATCCGAACTGATCTTATTTTTGATGATGCTGATGGGATAGACTCATTACCAAATCAAGCTATCTTTGATGCTATTCAGCTTATGGGATATGAAGGGGATTTAACTGTGTTAACATTTAATAAAGCTTTGTTTTCACCCCAATGGAGGTTTTTATTTCACACAATTAATCATTGTTTAAGTTCCAAAAGTACCTCTTGGGATCAAATTCCTACAAATATTGCCACAGCTGTAATTTGTTTAACAACTAATCAAAAGTATAATTTTTCCAAATTAATTTTTGATGGTATGCTTAGACATCTAGAGGCTAAGAAGAAGTTTGTTCGTTCTGCATGGGTCTGCATAGTATTAGACAATCTAGAGGCAAAGAAGACGTTTGTAATGTATCCTCGTTTTATTTCTTATTATTAGGATAGACAATTAGCTAATATGTATCTGTACCTTTAGATCACTTTTTAGTAGTGATATACTTGTGATGATGTCTATCACAGTACGTGTGAAAGCGCTGTGTGTGTGATCGATTGTGTATTGATGTGCTCTGAGACGTGCGGGATGAGACTGCGTTGTCGCTGTGAAGAGCACTAAGAGGTGTGTATCGACTTAGAGAGGTGAGAGACGTGTCTATGTTAGTCACCCATCAGGCGTAGGGTGGCTTCCTCAGAAAGACTATGATGCACAACCCATGCACATCCCTGCGCCCACTTGTGAAGTCCAAATGAGTCATACCTGAACGTGTGTCGCGACTTTGACAATATAAGCCGCTTGACTCGAACTTAAGTGTAGTAACGAGATGCACGCTCTCTGATGAGAGCATCGCAGAGTAAGTCGGATCCTGAACTTCCCCAAGTTCCCTTCACCCAGGACCTTCACCCAAACCTTCACCCACCCCTACATTTCCTGATTCAATCCAAGTAACCTTTGGTGAGAACCATGGCGATCATTCATCCAATGATGCATCCATTTCAGGGAGATGAGATGAATGAATCTTCAAAATGTCTATGTTCTTGTATCTCTCTATGTCAACAGGGTTATCTGATCATGCAAGGAATTTCACCTCTTGAAGGCTAAGATCACAAGGCTCAAGCAGCCAAGCTAAAACCTGTCATCAAACATTTCAAAGCATTATCTGAAGACGGTTTCATTGGCAGAAAAGAATCCCCAAGAAGAGGTCATCAACGAAGCATAGATGCTCAAAAAGAAAAGTATCCAAACAAGGAGGAAGATTACCATAAAGGGGATCATCAGTTCAACGCGATCCTTGTTTGATGTTAATGCCTGAAGATAAACATTGATTCACATGATTTGAAGCGACATATGCTCAAGTGAAGGGTAGGACAAAGATTGGTAGATGGAGACAAGGAGTTTGGGATATGAAGATGACTTAGTACTGAAGATTAAAGTTAGTACGACTTGAAAAATTAGTAACTGACAGCCTTAGTAGTATGATAGGTTTCCAAAGTTAGTACTGATGAACAAATTGAAGGTGCTGATGATCAAGTTGAAGGTACTGAAGAGAATAATGAGGAAAAAGAAGAAATCTTTGAAAGTACTGAAGACCAAAGAGAAGGTACTGAAGACAAAGTTAGTACTGATGAGCAAGTGGAAGGTACTGAAGCTCAATCTAAGGAAGAAAATGCTTCTCAAGCTTCTCAAACATCCACTCTGACACCCACATCTGTGATATTTGGTGATGATGAAACAATAGCTACATTCTCATCAACATGAGTATAAGCCAAAGCTACTTACTAAAGAAAGAGAAAGGGTGTAGTTGTAAGGATGTTTGAAGAAATTGAAGACCAAGGCCTACTTCTATCAGGATCACTTCCACTTTAAAACCGTTCTTCCAAAGATTGATCCTAAAGTACAAGGAAAGAAGAAGATTGAAGAGGGGATGAATCTGAAAGTCAATGGTGATGATATTCTCAAAGCTGTAATGAAATTTATGCAGCTTGAAGTGATGAAGAGTTGGCATGGAAAGTTTCAAGAAGTAATGGGAAGTGAAGAGGAAAAAAAATAGATGGCTGAAGAAGTAAGCATACAAAATATGAGCTCTATTAAAAAACTTTGATGAAATCAAGCCAAGAATTGCGGCAGACAGAATTCTTGCGAGAGAGAAGCTTCTAAGAGCAGAAAGAGAGCAGTTCACAATAGAAGAAAGAGCTAAGTTTCTTCATGATACAATTGTTGCTCAAGAAAGTTTCTTGCTCAACAAAGATCATGAGGCATTAAGAACAGACCTCCAAACAGAATCACTTAAGAAATCAGCGATGATGACCTTCTTAAAACTTGTAGGGAACTTCAAATTTCCTGGTTGAAAGTAAAAAGTTTGAAGACATACAAAGCCATGTATGAAAAGCTAAAGAGGTCAGATGAAGATTTCATTGCTATTGGGTCTGTTGCTGATGAAAAACTGATCAAGAGAATGAATAAGAAAGATTCCTCCAAAGGAGAAGAGATCAAGGAGGAATCTAAAGAAGAAGTTAAGAAAGAAGAAAATGAAGAGGGTACTAGAAAAAGAAAACTAGGTACTAGGAAGAAGATGAAGTCAAGAAAAAGAAGGTATATTCAAAACACTTCTGAGGATGATAGTGACAAGGGGAAATTGAGGAATGAGGTTATATTTACTATAGCTCAGGTATGAAGAAAAGAAGTGGACTTAGCTTCTTGACAGAAAAATTTCCTATCAAAGAAATGGAGACAGAGTGTCTTGGAACTAAACCACAACTGATCAAGCTGTGAACCCATTGAGGATATTAATTTAAATGTGGTGACTAGGAGTAATGGACAGAAGAGATACTTTAGTACTTTGACAACAGTATTGTCCATATTTGATAGAGAAGATTTAAATGTTGTGTATCAACTGGTAATGGATAAATACCAAGATGAGATGCCTGAATTTTTGAAAGAGTTCTTTGGGGAGATTTGATGGTTTTGTTCAAACCAGATGAACAAGATGAGTTTTGGAACTCACAGCATAAATGGAATGTAATCAGTTGGAAGTTGCACAGTTCTTCAGGGGTACACACTTTGATGACTGAAGAAGGATTAGTCATACACATGCTAATAGAAAAGAAGTATCCTTTAAAGAAGGAAATAGTGGTGCAAATGTTAAAAGCTAAAATTAGAAGGTCTGAAGAGAAAGTACTATATGGCATTAGAATTTGATAAGATTTATCAAAAGGTACTTGCTGATTTAGAATTAAAGAAGAAGATGATGGAATTGAGAAGGGATTGAGTGTTGGTCTAACCACACACAAAAATGGTTATCAATTCACCATGCTTAAAAGGATAAGAAATTGGCTATCCACAAGCAAACGGCTTGCGGTTAAAGATTCTCAAATCGTTTATGGTTTACCAATTTACAAAAATTGTGGGGTAATCAACTCCCTTGCTTCTTGGTGAGAGTTGGCTACGTCCAGATCAAACAGATTTGGTATAAGTACTACTCAAATCTGTTGATAGCTGATAGTTTGCTAAAACTATATGGTGTATCAATGCACCATGTCTATGACAATGAAGCATTGATGTCCAAACGCAACGGTATTTGGTAAAGCAAAATCAATTCCGTTGATGGTTGATTAGTTAACCATAAACTGTATGGTAAGTAATCTCACCATATTCTTCCATGAAGAGTTATCTATCCTAGAGCAACGGCATATGGTAAAGGACCATCAAATCTTGAATGCTGGTGAGTTTTGCCACAAAAAATCAAAGCCAAAACTTAGTTGGATTTGAATGGTGACAAGATGTTGCTGAGTAGCTGAAAAGACAAAGATGCTGCTAAAGAAGGATAGAGAGTAGAGTTTTAAGAAAAAGATAAGATGTTTTGGATACATCCTCTGTGCATCAAGTTCTTCAAGGATTGAAGAAACATGAAGTTCAAAATAGTTTAACGATTCATGTTTAAGGGAGGATTGTTAGGAATAATGTTTTCTTAACTTAGTACCGTTAGTACAAATAGTTAGTAAAGTATAATTATTTGCCGCTATACACCGTTGATTTATGCGAGTATTCACCTAGTTCGTTAAAATATCAATAAAGTCCCAAAATAAGTGTCTTGATTTGACTTTTTGAAGTTTTTCTTTTTTAACTTTGACATTAAATATCTTTTTTATTATATAATACTTGAAAAAAATTATACTCCCTCTGTCCTTAAATTATTGTCTCCCGACAAAAAATACACAGTTTAAGAAAAATGCATTTATTACTGCTTTCTCTTTCTTACTTTTTGACAGAATGACAGTTTTACCTTTAGCTAATTAATTAAAGTCTTCTTTAAAGTTTGTAATAATAATCTCAAATAAGGGTAATATAGTAAACTTGATCAAACTTCCCTATCTATTTTTAGTAGTGGACAATTAAATTAGGATATCCCAAAATGGAAACATGGACAATAAAAATAGGACGGAGGGAGTATTAATGAAAAAACATTTAAAACTCAGTCCATTCATATAACTTGCATCAAGTATCATCAAACACAAAAGACAAATTGTTAAATTCAAAGTTGAAAAAGAAAGACTTAAAAAAGTTACGATGTAAAACATTACACTTATTTTGGGGCGAAGACATTTTAACCATACATCGATCATCATTATGCTGATGAATAAAAATAGGCAGTTTCATCGTTTTCAATGTAAAAAAATTATAATAATTAATTTTCAAAACACATCTTCAAGTATGCTAAACGTTACAAAACAAACCTTCAACTTTAACCTATTTACGATTTTTTTATATAACAAACTTTATTCATCAAATATGGAGCGCGTATCTATCGATTCATTCAGAAAAAAAATGTCGCTGAAAAGTTCGTCGAATTGCGAACAAAACGAGCCCAATATTGCAATGCTTCTGACATGCGTAGGATTTTCTAAAAAATGTTGAAGTCTCATATACATTTTAAAATATTTACGAAAATAATCTTTGAGGTTATTGATTCGTTGTAAGGTGAGTCCCAACGACTGACAAATAGTACCTAACATTATGGTCCGTTGCAAAAATAGTTCCGCGCGCGAGTTACGAACCTCGTTACACTTATTTACGGAGTAAAACATTACACTTAAAAAGTTACGGAGTAAAATATAATTAGATCATTATATATAAGGTTGTCCACTATGGATGAGCGTTAAGATCAACATAGACCCATTATTTGTCACAGATCCAATGAATCAATCTCAACCATCTATTTTTTCATCAAAAATAAAAAAACCCACTTTACATCTCTTTTTTAAAAATAAAATATCTTACAAACGGTAAATCATCACACGACAAAAAATACACCATCGCGACCAATATTTTTTTATCTTTCAGTAGACGGGTGACACGATATATTTTCGAGGAACTTTTTTTCGATTTTTTTTTCAGTCACGAATTGCGAAAATCATATATGATTCGTATAACGAGTCATATATGATTTCATAAAATCGTATATGACTTCATAAAATCATAAAAAAAAGTTCGTCGAAAGTACATAGTGTCACCCATCTATGAAAAGATAATTTAATTCTCGTCGCGATGATATGTTTTGTTTTGCGTAACGATTAACAGTGTGTGAGATATTTAATTTTTTAAAAAGAGGTGAAAAGTGAGTTTTTTTATTTTTGATGAAAAAATGAGTGGCTAGGATTGGTTCATTGGGTCTATGACAAATATTGGGTCTATATTGAACTTTTGGCCTATGGATGAAGGTCCCAATTTGCATTTTCCGGCGCCACATCAGCTTTCTCTCTCCGGCGACCTACAAGCGACCTTTTGCCACTATAAGGCGGCCTTTATTATTTTCATTTTTTAACATCAAATTTAAATTTCATTAATAATAAAAAATATTACAAACATAATAAATTAAAAAACAATACATAAATATTCAAATAACATAAAAACATGACAATAAAAATTAAAACATAATTATTCAGATAACTTAAACTAATAATCTAAGTTATATCGCTCCTTGATTTCCAGCTTCATCTCGAGCAGCTTCTGTTGTTGTATTGGGGGCAAGGTCGGGTCGATTAGTGAATTATAGAATAAGATGTCTCTGTCCCTTTTCTCCCTTTCGGCTAATTTAAGCGTTCGGCGCTGAATTTCTAGTTTCTCTCTTTTCAGTTGTGCAATTTCTTGAGCCTCGGCCTCCCAGATACTCAAATCCCGATTCTTGAACTCTATATAGGACTGTTGTTGCTCGTTCTTCTTTCCTTATTTTTTTTGTTTAATGTTGAAGAACTTGTCGGCTGTCAAATCAACGAGTGAAGAAGATCCCCCACGAGAGGAACCGGCTGCTTTCTTCTTGGCCTTTGCTCGGTCACGACCTATTGGTTCCACAGCCTCATCCGCTTCCTCATTCAAATTAAGACCACCAGATGCTGACCTCGAAGTGGTTTCAGAAGTCTTGGACTTTTTTCTCCCCTGACTTTTGTAAAAATAAGGCATCTTAACGTCTTTCCAACCTGGGTGATCTTTCAAAACGTTGTAACAATGCTCCAACGTAAAGTCACTCTTGTACATCATTTTGTATTTTGCACATCGAGGTCATTTGTACCACTTTCGTGATTCACTTCAACATTATTGATGATGGCGCAAAAAGCACCAATTCTAGGGCGAACCCTATTTTTCCATTTGCTCACGATCGAGTCATAACCTCTTGATGAACTAGTTTCTTTTTCAAAGTACCTAATAACAGCATACCAAAACCCCTTACTCTTCATACTGTTTCCATTAATATTATTTTCTGACACATCGCACCAAGCTTGGCACAACGCGGTCTCTTCCGCCATTGTCCAATCTTTTGGCGGCTCCATGGGCTCATCCTTCTTGGCCCTTGCTGCACGTCTCGAGGGATTCTTAGGTTTGACGGGTGATAGTCGTCTTCGTCTTCGTGAACTGGAACCGAACCGTGAGCCGAACCGTGAGCCGAACCGTGCGCTGAATCGTGACCCGAACCATGACCCATAGAATAATCTTGGCTATAGTTATAGTCTTGACTAAAAATTAACTCCTCAAAATTCATATCAAGATTGATAGGATTAATTGGAGAACAAGGTTGATTTGGTTGGGAAGACATCGATGATTCCATAGTAGGACGATACAACCCGGTTGGTGAGTGGTAAAAAGCATTTGGGTTGTTATACGGAGGATTGAATGGAAGATTTTGATAAAAGATGTTATTATTTTGTGTTGGGTGTGGTAATTGTGAAGTGTATTCAAAACTAGGAGATCGAAAACGGACGGGTGGTGAAACACCAGATAATTGAAAATTCGGATCCGGTGTTAAATGTGGAGCACTTGGTTGAAGTCAGGAATTTGGAGTTTTTGATTTGGGAGTTTTCTTCTTGCTAAACATGGTGAGTTTTTGAGTTGAGAGAGGTATTTTAAATTGTTGTTTGAATGTGTGATGAAAATGATGAAATAAGTGGGTATTTATAATGTTAAATTATTTAAATTTTAAAAATTAAAAAGTTTTTTATATTAAAACAAATTTGGCCAGCTTTTTCATTCACGACCGTTGTCATGCAGGCGACAATATTCAAATTAAATCTCCGACGACCGACACCGCGACCGACCTGCTACTATGACGGCGACCGACGGCGACCGACATCGACCGAGTCGGTCTACCGAGCCATTGTGCGCAGCCTAATAGTTTATACATTAAAAAAATCTCATATCACATCATCAATCTTTTTATATTACATAATCCATCACAAAAATATATTATTTACACAACAAATACAAAAAAAAGCACATGAATGTGTGTATTTTAATTCAAAGTAGATGAGACTATTTAATGACAAACAACAAGATAGACATCACATAAACTTATAACAAAACCATTTTCTTTTTACATTTTTTTTATTTTTCACGAAAACACTTTCTAAAAAACAAATAAATAAAAAAGATATTCATCTCATGATTTGATCTCTCTAAATCTGCTCCAAAAATCTTTTTTTTTTCTTTTATCAGGTAATAAAAACCCTTTTTTATTTTATATAATTCTTGCTTACTTTGTGTTTGATTTTACTAAAATCCAAGATATGGGTTTTTCGTAAATTGTGATTTGTGATGTGGGTTTTTAGCAAAACACCAATTTTAACTCATATAAAAAAAACCACTCAAAGATGGTTTAGTGGCAAAAATGTTTGTTATTATGACTTTAAAATGTGTTAGGTCTCATGTTCAAATCTTGCTAAGTGCAAATAATCTTGAAGTGACCACGCCAACCTTCTGAAAAGAAAAGGCTTTACCTGGTTTAAGTTTGTGTTGCGATGAGTTCAAACCTTATAGATTAGACAGACAACGTGTCAAAAACCATGATTACCAAAATTTTTTTTACCCTCATATAAAAGAAACTTCTCCCCACATAGCTCAAGTAAAAACACACATTTTTAATCTTTTAGCATATCTACCTACTTAGGCTAGATGGAATGGCATCAAACTCACCTCAATATTGTCTACTCACCTAGGCGAGTACCATTCCTTCCCCCTTAACTCACGTGTGAGTTGGTCCACTAACCCTATGGGTTTTGGTTTTCTAACTAATAAGTCTCTCACTTATTAATTAATGCCTATTAGTTATAATTTTGATAGCTATAGATAACTGTTCTCTAGTTACACAAAAGTTTTTTATCTTTCAAAGAATTCAGAACCGAAAGAGGGTAATGAAAATAGTGAAAGAATAAAAGTGAGTTCAAATATACTCGAGAAAATTCAAATTTATCATATCTTAGCTTTGTCAAGCAAGGAAAAGAGATATGAGTAAGTCACACTCTTTCTTACAAGGAAACGATACTTGGTTTGTCTTTTCAAGAATTTTTTTTCATTTACGATTTATATTGCATTAATACCATTAATAGAACGTAGAAAGTTCAATTTTAGTATTTCCGATAATCAAATTTTATTAGAAATTAACTACCCATGTTTTATATATAACAATCAATTTGCTAAAAGACTAAGACCCTACGTGAACTCCTATTTATTACATAAGGTCCGACCAACTAGTAAACAAATGGGGCAAGAGGTAAGCAGCATGCGATAATTGCACTACAAGTGCAACTCTTAGATTTATGAGACTCATGACATTGAAGAAACAATCTGCAATGTCATGTCATGTTTTTTCTCATCTTATGCCTCGGGTCGAAGGTCTGACCAACAATACTCGATTAAGTTAACCAATGCAAGAACGTGCAAAAATTAACATAGGTTTGACCTCTAGAGAAAATTCGTCTTGGGTTGCAATTCACCTGAGGTCTGAGCAGAGAGTGAAAAGCAATTGCAAGTGTTCTTATATTGGGCGGTATAAACTTAAATTACACACATGGTATTCACATAAGTTTTGAAAAAACGTGTATCAAAAAGTGTAAAAATAAGCATGTATACATCTTTGTAACACAAGTTAAGAAAAAAATTTGTTAACTTTTAGGTGTACTTTTATTGTGTGAAAAGATTAAAGAATGACGAGGCCCTATATTGTACTCTATGTGTCAAATGACACAAGTTCTTTCAATAATTGCCACATATGTCGAAACATGTAGTGACTCGGGAAAAGATTATAGGTTCATCAAACTCTAGACCATTTGCTAAAACCATATAGTTGCAAGAATTCACGGGATCAAATTACGATAAAAACTTACCTAATGCGTTTTGCCTTGCAAGTCATTATGTAGTAGCAAATTTCGTCATTGATAAAAAATACAAAAACTTTAAATCTATAATTAAAGTTTATTAAATCAATTAATTCAAGCAAGTTCGTCGCGGGTGAAAATTATAGTGTAAACCTAAACCTACTTTATGACACCTAAACTCATAAGAATATTGATTTAATCAAATCGAATTTCGATAGTTTAACGTCCGTTTAATATCAAAAACCCCTTTTTGCATATAACACATCACAAGGAATAATATATGTATTTAACAGACAGAATTAAACCAATAAATCGAGGAAGTTAAAGCGGTAACATTACAATATATTTTCCACACCCTCAATAACCTGCCAGAATCAATGATTCTAATTAAACAAGTTTCGATATTTATATAAAGTCTGTTTTAATATTTTAGAAATCTTTTACATATATATAAACAATTCACAAGAAAAACATATAAGCACATAAAACATAGAGAAGAAAGGGTAGAGGTGAAGATAGATTCTTATATTGCGGTAATTAAAATAAAACAATAAAACACATAAAGAGCCGAGTTCTCTATCCTCATTACAAAGATAGAGTCTTCCCCAATTGAAGAATTAAAATGCTCATACTTGCTTTTAGAACGAGTCTAAGGGAACAAATGAGCCACATAAAATTAATTGATTGCGACTAACGGTAAAAGGGACAAATGAGCCATCACTTATTAATTACTCATTCCGTCCCAAAATTATTGTCCTTCCGACAAAAAACACACAGTTTAAGAAAAGTGCATTTATTACTGCTTTCTCTTTCTTACTTTTTGACAGAATGACAGTTTTACCCTTACCTAATTAATTAAAGTCTTCTTTAAAGTTTGTAATAATAATTTCAAACAAGGGTAATACAGTAAACTTGATCAAAATTCTCTATCTATTTTTAGTAGTAGACAATTAATTTGAGACATCCTAAAAAGGAAACGTGAACAATAAAAATGGAACGAAGGGAGTAATGTCTATTATTTAATTATAACGACTAACGATATAATTAACCACTGTTTATTATTTCATAAAATATACTAGTTTTAATGCCCGTGCACGCACGGGGCTTAGATGTTATATTTTTTAACTACATATATATATTTTTTCTGTTTTATAAGTTATGCTATAGAGTATTATCGAAATATATGAAGATAATAGATTCATTAAATCTTTTATATATTACGTAGTGTATGAATTTGAGGATGATTGCTAATTTTTTTTCATTGATTTAACCTGTTTTTTGACTCGACATTGTGCACAACTAATCCCAGCAGAAGCAACCCTTTTAGGTAAGCCTGGATTCGTCAATGTTAACTTCTATGTGCATCGGTTGTACAAACATGATTTCAGACCGACAATGAAAAAATCTCCAAAACTCTTTCCGGGTAGATATGAGATGTATTAGATAATGTTAAATCTTTATTGGAAAGTAAGAAAATTGTCTACGTTTGGTTGTATTTATAAAATATATAGTCTATGAGGTTTTCAAGTTTAAGGGGTTATTTGTTTATTTTTTAAAGTCATAATAAAAAAGCTTGTAAATTTATAAATTTACAGCTTATAACTCCATATATTTAATTAAAAATAAACAACTAAAATTTTTATAATTATACTCCCCTTTTTTTCAAGTTTTTTGTTTCACGAATTTGACACATAATTTGTTATGTGTTTTTCTCCATCAAATTTCTCCACCAATTTTTTTCAATTTTGACCAAATTGAGGCCGACAATGAAAAATCTACCAAAAACTATTCGGGTAGATTTGAAATATGATTAGATAATGTTAAATCTTTGTTTGAAAGTAAGAAATTGTTTACGTTTGTTGTATTTTAAAATATAAAGTCTAGAGGTTTAAAGTTTAAAGGGTTATTTGTTTATTTTTTAAAGTTATAATAAAACGTGTAAATTTATAAATTTACACTTTAAACTCCATATAATTTATTTAAAATTAAACTACTAAAGTTTTATTAATTATCTCATCTTTTTTCAAGTTTTTGTTTTCACGAATTTGACACATATATTTTTATGTGTTTTTTTTCTCCATCAATTTTTTTTAATTTTGACCAAATTGATTCAATTTTGACTTTTTATTGACCAATCAGATCGCACGATTTTGCCTACGTGGCAAAATCAAACATTCTGATTGATCCAATTTATTTTCACATAAGATTTAATCTGATAGAAAACTCCGAAATGATGTAATTCTTTTATTATATAAAAGATTAATGTAATCAATAAATATATTAATTACATTAATAAATGTATCCTCTGTGTATACGTTTGTGCTCCCGACAAGCTCACGTATTTCTTAGCCGTATAATTATTAACTAAGTAACAAACATATACCAACAAAACTCATGAGCCCACTAGTGAGATTTTGTGGATAAAAGGTTAATGGTTCGAGTCTCGACTCCTACCTACTTCAGTTGGTGCCCAAGGAGCCAGGAGAATTGCTGGAACTATTCCTTATGGGATGGATAATGACTGGTGCAAAAAGATGCCCGAGTTTAAAGTGTTCCTGTCAATTCGCACTTTCTTATGTATAAAAGAGTATCGAAACGGGTGAAAACCATCAACGACCCAACCACGACATAAAATGAAACCCATCAAAATCTGAAGCCAAACAATTTTGACCACGCAATCAAACCAAATCGTAGCTTGGCGCGATTCTAAGACGACCGTATATTTATCACTCAAGTGTTATGGAACCATGTTTACTTAGAAAGATAACAAGCCCCTTATGACGAAAGTGCCTAAAGTTTTTGGGTTCGAACTCTGAGGTGAAAATTAACCCTCCATTGGCTACGAAGGTTCACCTGCGTCGACTCTGATCTATCCAAAAGAATATTTGCCCTGTGATTAATCGGCTCGTCATGTAAGTCGAAAACCCAGGTATTAAAAAAAAGTCTAAAGGACGAAAAAAGTATTCCCTCCGACTCAAAATTATTGTTCCTTATTGACTTTTTAAGTTTTTTTCTTCCAACTTTGACCTTAAATATTTTTGTTTATGTTATATAAGACTTGAGTGAAAAGTATATGAATTGATTGGTTTTTAAATGTATTTTCATAGTTATGATTTTCGTCAAGTATTATATAATATAAACAAACATATTTAGGGTCAAAGTTGAAAGAAAAAAGCTTAAAAGGTCAATAGGAGACAATAATTTTAAGACGGAGGGAGTAGTGATTTTGTTAACAAAGTTTATAGTAGTAAGAATAGTTATCCAGCGTGGCGACAAGACGTTCCTCTACGCACTACCCTTTTTCTTTTAAGTACCAAAAAGCCTCAAATAAAAAGACAAGAAATAATCATATACATTTAACAGTCATTATTTTTTCTGAATTGGACCACGAATAGTATAGTGGACATTTGGACACTTCGTAGACAAACAAACAAAAATAACACGACAGTATAATAACACTTTTACGAAGTGTCGATTTGCATTGTACTTGAGTCTTAACAAACAAAAATATGTGGAATACGAATACAAAACTATAGTTTTCACTTTTTCTCGACCTAGTTTTAGTATTACTCGAGTCAAGCTCAATTGATGTATTATACATATACTTAAAGAAAAAGTAATACGACGTCGTATTACTATGGGTTGCTACAGTAGCCCTTTTTTGGGCTCCCAACTTTGGGCCGGCCCATTTGATTTTTTTTTTTAATTAGGCAATGTAAAAAAAAATTGCTTGGTACAAAATAGGAAAAAAAATATACAAAAGTACTGATTTACTCAGATAAAAAAATACCCGTGACATGAGGCCAACACATAAGCCCATATAAAAAAACTATTAAACATGAGACCGAAAAAATAAACCCGCACAAATAAAAATAGAAAAAAATAAAAATAAAATTTTAACGCAAAAATAAACCCGCACTATTAAACATGAGCCGAAAAAATAAACTCGCACAAAATACAATAAAAAAATGCCATGCAGTAACGCGCGATTCTCCTTTAAAGCACACGTTCCCATAAAATTATATTAAAAAAAATCCCGTATAGGCAAAAAAGAAATCTTTAAATATAAGCCCCACATATAAGCTCATATAAGAAAAAAAACAAATTATTAACATAAGGCCGAAATAATAAACCCGCGCAAAATAAAAAAATAAAAAATAATAATGCCCCGCAACAACGCGCGAAAAATTAATGGTCCGCAGCAACGCGCGGGTAATCCTGCTTGTTTGGTATAATTATTATAGAGCCTCTTATACTTTTGTCCTTATCTGATCTGCTGATTGTATACTGGACTGGAAACAACGTACTAAAGAAACCCAATGAAAACTCACACCTATTTTGTCGCCTACCATGATGGTTTTTAGTATATAAATAAAGGATTAGAATCCTTTAAAGTTGAGTCAAACATGATACATCATGTTCACCAATCACAAATTAGTTAATTGTATAAAACTTT
>BQNB010146820.1:0-16522 GCA_026074375.1 Tanacetum coccineum
CCTTGCTTAAAGAGACTGAATCGGTTGAGAACCAGTGTGCAACGTTGAGGAATTGAAACTTTGTCGTTGCTGTGATTGAGGATTTGAGTTGAATTTCGAGGGCGAAGTTCCTTTAGGGGGTTAGACTGTGATAACCGATAACTTTTCTGGGTCTAAGTATTATAAAATATTATGATTATATATCGAAGTCTTTCGATTTTGTCAGCTTTCTTGGGGAAAGCTGAAGAGTTGACTTCAGTTGACTTATTTTACGTAAAACGGTTACGGTTTAACTGGGTGTTAAGAGAGTTTTGAGTTTCGTGAGTGAATCACTTTTGATTCATCTTTTCATATCAGAGTGTTTATGTAACGCCCTGACCCAAAAGGGTAGAAGTAATACAAATATGGTGTGACGTCAAAGGCATTCATAATCATAACACAAGCATAAACAACGGAAGTCTTAAATAATTAACCAAAGGAATTTTTGTGATGTTTGCATCTGTTGCATTATCATACATTTGGGAAATCTTGTGGTCCTACATTATACATTTTACAAACCTATGAATTCACCAACATTATTGTTGATGTTTTAAAGCATGTTTTCTCAGGAGGTCAATGAGGTACAAGACAAGGGATACATTGGTGGTCATATTTTTGGAAGTCATGTGCATTAAAGATTTGGTTGCATTACATTTTGGGGATTTATTTGTTATGGGCTAGAATCTTTGTTTTTTAAACAATGAACAAGTAAAGCTTCGGGCTTTTGTAACAAATAATTTGCTAAAACCAATGTATCAGTTTTAAACGACTCTTTTAATGGTCGTTCTCATATGTATCTTATGCTATTGATCTGTGAAGTAACACTCTCAGACCCATATTCCGCTGCGACCCAATTTAGGGGTGTTACACTAGTTACATAGGTAGATCCTGAGGATGGCAAAGTTTACACTGACATTCCTTCTTATGTACCACTAGTTGCACCTGTTCAGACACCACCATCTCCTGAGTGGTCTTCTGGTTCGTTGCCAATTTCACCATCATCCCTAGTAGTCCCATCACCCATAGCTTCGCCAGTGGCTACACTAACAACCACCATATCGGTAGATGAGGATTAGTTTGTATAGGTAGGGGCAAAGTTAGAGCTTTACGGGAGCATACTCCATGATCACGCTCAGCGTTTGGAAGCACTGCCACCTGTGTTGTTTGAGGGTTATGCTAGGGATTTTGAAGAGTTGTATACGAGGTCAGGGGCGGTTAGGGATGAGATCTTTTCTCAGCGATATACGCTTAGGAGTTTAGAGTAGGAGCAGGAGAGGGCTACAGTAACTTTTGGAGCTTTGTAGAGGCTAGTGTTGGCATTGAAGGCATGGGAAGGACGAGTTGACACCCAAAGGATAGAGTTGTGGCAGGCCAGATATGATGACCATAGATTGATTCATGATATGTTAGTGCATCAGGCCGCAATGCAGCATGAGCTTCAGGAGATGAGAGGCAGTGTTGCTACTTTAGAGCAGGATAGGGGTCATAGATAGCAGTAGACTGTAAAGGGTTGTTTAGGATTTTGTACATTACTAAACCGTGTGGTTTTGGTTAGTGCTAGATCTAAACTGAGTAGACTCAGTAGTAGTAGTTATGAACTGATTAGTATCAGTCGGTAGTTGATTCTTAACAAAGTCATAGTTATGATAGTGGTAGGATGATTATGTACGAATTTTGAAAATCATTGGATGGTAGTACGTTTTATTTCATGAGTTGATACGTTCGAAACTTGAGTATATCGTTGTCTATGTCGGTTGGTGACATGGTTCGTCACTCACCTCGGATAGGACTTCCATTCTTGTAAGATCTCTCACGCACTTATTCCCTACCTATGTGGAACTTGAAAAATATTCAAGTTGCCATGTTGAACCATTGCGTTGGAAGAATGCGGCGTTAGGTAAAACCATGTGAAGTCGCGAGGAGACTTGGCTGTAATTGTAGTAGGCTGATTTGGAACCTGATTTTTAATTATAGAGTAACCTCGGTAAATATTCTAAATTCTTAGTGGGTTAGAACCTAGAGCACTCGAAACAAGTAAAAACTACTTGGAAGAGTTTAAGCAGATTTTGGTAAGCGAACCTTGGAAGATGATGAGAGGGCAATGTGTAAGTTGTGATGTGTGGGACACATACCTCTTGGAGGACTGAACCCACTGAATAGAACAACCAAGGGACTAGATACCGTCAAATGCTTTAAGAGTTTTGTTGTTGCGTCAAGGACTGGATCATATTCGGAAACCCGACCGAATATGTGACCCAAAGGTTAGGGAGAACTATTAGGTTGAGGAGATAGTAGGAAAGACTATCATGTCATGTGAGACAAGATCTAGATAGATCATGAGGAACTGTACGGGCTGAACGTTAGAATTAAGTCTCTAGGGGAATCGAAAGAACCCTTGCTTAAAGAGACTGAATTGGTAGAGAACCAGTGTGCTACGTTGAGGAATTGAAACTTTGTCGTTGCTGTGATTGAGGATTTGAGTTGAATTTTGACTGTGATAACCGAAAACTTTTCTGGGTCTAAGTATTATAAAATATTATGATTATATATCGGAGTCTTTCGAATTTGACAGCTTTCTTGGGGAAAGCTGAAGAGATGACTTCGGTTGACTTATTTTGGGTAAAACGGTTACGGTTTAACTGGGTGTTGAGAGAGTTTTAAGTTTCGTGAGTGAATCACTTTTGATTCATCTTTTCATATCAGAGTGTTTATGTAACGCCCCGACCCAAAAGGGTAGAAGTATTACAAATATGGTGTGACATCAAAAGCATTCATAATCATAACACAAGCATAAACAGCGGAAGTCTTAAATAAATAACCAAAGGAAATAAGTCAACACGACTTAAGATACATAAGTTCTCAAAAGATAGACATATCCAAACGAAATAACAAATGTCTTGAAAAGAAACAATTCATATATCAAAACTAAGATCTCTAGGGTAAGTCCACACTCAGCACTCATAGCCTGAAAGCAACCCCAGCTCCTAGCTTAGATACCTGCCGCAGGAAAAGAAAGTGCGGCTGAGCTTACAAAGCCCAGTGAACAGATATATATAATCGAATGCAAAAGATAACGAAAAATCAAAGGATACGATATAAGGTATAAAGGATATCACAAGACATGATCAAAGGAATACAAATATAAGGTAAGACAAATCAGAAGTCAATTCATTGTGTATGGTAAGATGAATCAGAAAGTCAAATCAAGTCCAATTACCAAGCCCAAAACAATCAAAAAAGTAAACCATGGAGTCGCGAACTCCAAATTGGTGAAAGACGTGGATGTGCACCCAAACATCAGTCACAAAAAATCCAAATAACATAATGTCATAATCCATCGAATACATAAACAAATCTAGGATGGCATCATACGCCCCTTAAAACAAATAATAATCTTCAAAGGCGCATATAATATCAAATGGGGGACCGTGTGAGAAATCACACCACACCAGAGTTCAAGCCAATGGTGCATCAATGACACGACCATGTTACCTTCATGGCTAGAAACAAATAGTGGCTGGTTCTCAAACTGAAGGTTTCAAAGCAAAGTCAATATCAAATTCATTTCAAAGGGATCATAGCAAAGATTCATGCCAAAGTTCAAATATCAAAGGTAAATAACACAGGTTCAAATATACAAAGGTAGCATAAGCATGGTTCAAACGGAACATATTGACAAATCAATAAGAGATACCAAAAAAAAGGCTCAGAGCAAAATGATAGCAAATCACAAAAGTAAACAAGATAGAGAGAAATATGTCATGAGAAACCATAACGATAAGGTAGAAAATTTTACCTTATTCCGAAGCAAAGCACAACCAAAGAAACACCACAATATATCAAAATCACTCCCTCTTAGACCGTGAACCTAAAGAAATGAGAACACGAATTACAAACCATTCAGTTTAAGTTATGTACTTTCTATTTTTAGTAACTTTCATTTTTTATGTGTAACTTACCATTTTAGTAAACATTCCATTATTAGTAACTTTCCATTTTATAGTTAACTTTCCAAATTAGTAACTTTCCATTTTTAGTAACTTTCCTATTTTAAGCTAACTTTCTATTATTAGTAACTTTCCATAATTAGTAACTTTCCATAATTAGTAACTTTCCATAATTAGTAACTTTCCAAAATTAGTAACTTTCCATTTTTAGTAACTTTCCATTTTTAGTAACTTTCTATTATTAGTAACTTTCCATAATTAGTAACTTTCCATAATTAGTAACTTTCCAAAATTAGTAATATTCATCATTTGAGATTCTATTAAGTATTTTGAATAGCTTAGGGACTTAATATGTTAACCTTATAAGTTTAGGGTTAAATATGACAACTTTCCATATTTTAGGTTTAAATATGCAAAAATCAACATTTCAAGTAAAGTGTAAATATTAAAAGTTTTCAACATTTTATTCAGATTAATACCTTCCACTTTATTATTTACAAGTCAAACCCTCAAATTACATAAGTTACATATTTAGTCCCTTTGGTTTATTAATTACTTAAATATTTATCTTTAATTATCCAAAATAACAAAACAAGCCCTATATAGATTCAAATAATACAAAACCATACATATACCTTAAATACTAACAAACCTTTCCACTTTTCAGAATTAACAATAGTTAGTCCCTCTATTTATAATTAAATACTGTTCTAAATATTGTAGTTATATGTAATTAACCATTTGTAGATCCAAATATAATATGCAAAATGACATTTTAAACCCCCCAACATATTTTATACGAAATATACCTAATATAATAAAATGTCTAAAACAGACCCCAAATAGTTTCAGAATGTACAAAACAGAGTCCTTATACTTTTTAATATCACAATCGCTACAATTAAATTCCACAAAACCCTAATAAATATCTCCCCAATCCACAAACACAATTATTCCAAATCATTGCAATTAAATACACCTGGACAAAAAGTAAAACCCTACCCAAATTTTATTCCTTCCTTTTCCCTTAATTACGAAAATTGACAACAACTATAAATCCACAATAATAATACGAATCACTTCTAAATTTTTTTCACAACAATTTTTCTGAGTTTATATGAGATATGAGCATAACCTTATAAAAATCTAAAACAATTATACAAATATTGTTTATAGCAATTTTCAATTACTAGCTATAAATTAGGGATTCGATCATATTTTAATTAATTACGACCAAAATAACATGACATGAATATTTTTCTTATTAGTAGAACGAATTAATAAGAAGAAACATGAGTTACAAAATTACCATTTTGATAGATCCATATGAGATTAAGAATATATGAACCCTGGTTGGTGATTGTATGAACCCAAAACAATAACCAAAATCGAACCAATCACACCACAAACTTCCCACATTTTTTCCCACACGCCTAGACCAACAAAATAACCTTAATAAAACTTCGTCATGTCCTTGGAAAAATCTTATGAGCC
The DNA here is from genome assembly GCA_026074375.1 of Tanacetum coccineum. Lineage (NCBI taxonomy): Eukaryota > Viridiplantae > Streptophyta > Magnoliopsida > Asterales > Asteraceae > Tanacetum > Tanacetum coccineum. The sequence continues at coordinate 5,460 of BQNB010146820.1, forward strand.
GCCTCTTGATTTTATTTAGGGTATTCTATGAGCATTTGTTTTTAGTGATATTAGACATTGAAGAAGTAAAAGAGATATAATAAAAAGATTATGCCTGAGTTTTAGGTCCTTTACTTAGAGACTAAAACAGATTTTAAACTATACATAAATTAATTTGATAATTATCCATATTTTATTTAATTAAATTTGTAGTTTATAAATAATTAAATATACATATTTTCGGCAATAAATAAATATACATAATATTAATTATTTTTCTTACATAATATAAAGTATATTTTATCATACAATAAATTCATAATTTGCCATATATTGTATTTTCTATAATTTATAACCACTTAAATGAATTTTATTAAGCTTTTATGAAATTACTCATTAGTGGTAATGTTGGTAATTAGACACTTGTTTGAGATTTAGGTCTTACCAACTTCTTCCTCTAAAAAAAATTTCAGTACCTCGAATATTGAAATTAACCGAATGAAAAATGAAATGAGAACGAAAACGAAAACAAACCGAATCTAGACAAAGAAATGAGGATAACTATCCGCATATACTCCTTCGGTCTCCCAGGTAGCCACACGCTCTGGTTAGGTTCTCCCAAGAATCATTCCACAAAAGGAGAAAACCCATTTTTTTCTCATGACTCTCTCTTGACGATCCGAGCAATGGATTTCAGGTTCCCCGTGACAAAGACAGTATCATGGCAAATCTGATCAAAAAGGATAAGATGGCGACAATGCAATAGATGATAATTGGTATCCCCTCAATAAGAGATACATGAAAGACATCGTGAACTGTAGCTATAAGACTGCGGAGAGTGCCAGACGTATACGAAACCCTCCAATACGTTCCAAATCTCAAACGACCAATGAATCGAGGGACTTGAGCTTGCCCTTGATTCCAAAACGATTAACTCCTCTGAATGGCGAAAACATTTAAAATACACATCTCCAACTTGGAAATTCTAAGTCACGTCGATGTCTTACGGCATAAACTCTTCTGTCTCATCTAGCCTCCTCAATTTCTACATATCAACAGCCACTTTCTCAAGTAATAATCTCGATAGAGCTCCCGGACCTACAATCAAACGATTCACCTTACTTCAGTCCCAAGCAAATAGTGCTCGACATTTTCTACCATACAAAAGCCATAGAAAGGTGCTGCCTATGATGCTAGATGACCCAACTATTATTGTAGCAGAACACCACACAGGCACAAATATACATTACCCAACTACCTGTGCCATAACCAAAGCACAAGCTCAACATATCTTGCCCAAAGTCTGAATGGTCCTCTCTGACAGACTCATGCCTGATTGAGGATGAAATCTGATACTGAACTTAAGACGAGTTTCCCCAACATACTTAATCCTTTCCAAAAACGAGACGTAAACTACAGATCTCTGTCGGGACACAAATAGAAGTCGGAAGTACCATGCAGTCAAACGATTTCCTGTCTGGAAACTCTCCGCCAACATAACTAATACCATGATCTTCCGAATGGGTAAGAAACTGCGCAGACTTGGTTAGCCGATCAACAACCACCCCAAATTGCCATCAAGTCTTTCTGAGTTACTATGTGCAAAACAGTAACGAAATCCATGGGAAATCTCATCCCATTTCCACACAGGAGTCTACCGACGGCTTTGAAAGCACACCACTAGCCCTCTGATGTTCAATTTTGACCTGCTGACAAGTCATACACTTGGATACAAACGTAGCCACATCTTGCTTCATGCCATTCCACCAAAAGTACTGTTTCAAATCTCTATACATTTTGGTTGAACCTGGATGAATAGTAAATGGAGAACTATGAGCTTCCGTCATAACCTTCTCGCGAAGTGCCTGATCATTAGAACACAAAGCCTATCTTTCAAACCACGACAACACCGTCATCAACAACACTGAACTCAGGATGTTACCGTCTCAACATTTCTGGACAATAAGCACACAACCTCACCGTCGTCCTTTGAGCTCTTTGATCGTAGCATGAGGTTAGACTCTATCCTCATACACGCCGCCAATAAGCCACCAGAACCTCGTACACGATAGCTCAACATCCAAACGCTCTAAATCAGGAAGGATTATGGAATCATAAACAAGCTATCATCCAAGATTTTTTCGACTAAGTGCGTCACAACCCACATTAAGCCTTGCCCTATGGTACACGGATTTTTGAGTCGAAAATCTTTTAGAAGTTACCAACCCTCTTCTCAGTCTCATGTTAAGTTCTCGCTGAGTACAGTATATATTTGAGGACCCTTTATGATCTGTAAATAAATCACAAGCTTCACCATAACATGAAAAGTGTCTCCCATCATCAATTCAAAAACCCACCGAACTAACCTCAAGATCATTGTATATATATTTTACTCTCATAAGGCTTTAGCTGCCTTGAAGCGTAGGCGATCACCTTACCATGTTGCATCAAAACACAACCCCAAACCTTATCTTCGAGTGCATACAACTGTATATCTGAAAACCACCGAAACCTGATGGACGAGTCAATAACGGAGAAGACAGCCTACAATCTCACGTTTCCATTCCTCAAAACACTCCTTTTTGCTCATCCTCCACACAAACTTCTCACCCCTTTAATTCTCATCAGCTGGTAAGGAGTAAAGCAAATCTGTGAAAACCCTCAACCAAACGTCGGGTAATAATCCATCAAGTCCCCAGAAAACATCTCACATCCATCCCGTAGTAGTCTCGGCCATTATGGTGATACTTCAACCTTGATGGATCCATAATAATGCGCTGTCTGCAGATACAATATCCCAAGGAAAGCGACTTGCTGTAACCATAACTCTGCACTCGAAAACTTCGCATACAACTACTTCTGTCTAAGAATCTCCAACACAATCTGTAGATGTTTGTTCAAGCTCTTCTTCAGACTCGGAGTAAACTAGGATCGTCGTCGCTGAAAACAATAACGAACTTATCTATACTCGTGGAAATACGTTCATCAAATCCATAAACGACCGTACAGGACATAGTCATACCGAAGGGCAAAACAAAGAATTCAAAGTGGCCCATAACGCTTACGAAAAGCATCTAGAAATATCCTGTTCCCCACACAAGTAGGTGTGATAACCAGATCGCAGATCAAATTTAGAAAATATTTAGCCCCTTAGCAGTGGTCAAACAAATCGACGATTCGCGAAGAGATAGTGTTAAGAATCGTAATCGGTTGAGTTCGCGTAATCAAATACACAAGCGCATGCATCCCATCTTTTCATCTTAAACAAATAAACCGTGCGACCGCCACGGTTGAAACACTAGTCCCCCCCCCCCCCCCACCCCCCTATTAAAGCCATTCTCCAACATCTCCTGTAACTGCTCCTTAAACTCCTTTCAAAATCAACAGGTGTCATACGATACGGAGCCTTTGAGATAGGTTCAGCACCTGGAATTAACTCAATGCCAAATTCAATCTCTCTAGCCGGAGGAAGTCCAGGAAGTTCATCGGGAAAAACATCAGCGAATCCACGAACAACAGAAATATTTTCAATATTAGACTCTCCAAAGATTTGCCAAACAAGAAGCCGAAAACCTTGGTGCACCCATGAGAAATCAAGAGTACGGCCTTATAGCAAGATGAGTTTAACGACTGAAGCGCGGTGAGGAACCATGATAAAGACAAATTCCGTTTTGACGAACTTTACCAAAGATTAAAGTCCTAGCATAGCAGACAATGGTAGCTTCGATGAGAATCCAACCAATCCCAAGCCAAGAACACAATCAAATACTAGCATATGGATAGGAAGCAAATTCGCAGGACTGAATACAACAATCAAACGTAGAGAGGCAATGTTTTTTTTTTTTTTTGTATAACATATACATGGTACAATAAGCATATGGTTCTTCATGGAGTAGAAATGATTACACGTTAATTAATGTGTAGGAGCAAATTAAGTTTCTACGGGTATCATCCATCTGAACCGATCGAGAAAACGATAGCAAACGAAAACAAGATAGGTTACTAAAGAGAGTTACGCAGAAATGAACCTAATGTCTACCCAATCCCTCACATGTCCTCGCCTAAGCCTCCTAAGGGGTCATAAGACTCGTCATGATAAACGCTGGCACTGATACCATAAATTGAAACGCCCAACTCCAAAGGGTAGAAGTAGTACAAATATGTGTACATCAAAAGCATTCATAATCAAAACACAAGCATAAACAGCGGAGTCTTAATCAAATACAATGGAAATAAGTCAACACGACTTAAGGTACATAAGTTCTCAAAAGATAGACATATCCAAACGAAATAACAAATGTCTTGAAAAGAAACAATTCATATATCAAAACTAAGATCTCTAGGGTAAGTCCACACTCAGCACTCATAACCCGAAAGCAACCTCAGCTCCTAGCTTAGATACCTGCCGCAGGAAAAAAAATGTGGCTGAGCTTACAAAGCCCAGTGAACAGATATATATAATCGAATGCAAAAGATAACGAAAAACCAAAGGATAAGATATAAGGTATAAAGGATATCACAAGACATGATCCATAGGAATACAAATATAAGGTAAGACAAAACAGATAGTCAATTCTTCATTGTGTATGGTAAGATGAAATTCAGAAAGTCAAATCAAGTCCCATTACCAGCCCCAAACGAATCATATCATAGTAACCAGGAGTCCGCACTCCAAAAGTGGAAAGACAGTGGATTGCACCCAAACATGCAGTCACCAAATATCCAAATATCATAATGTCATAAATCATCGAATGACAACACAATCTAGGAAGCATCCATAACGACCCTTAAACAAATAAAAATCCTTCATATATGCGCATATAATATCAAATGGGTGTACTGGCGTGGAGAAATCACTCACCACACATTAGTCATGCCAATAGTGCATCAATTGACACGGCCATGTTACCTTCCTGGCTAGGAAACAAATAGTGGCTGTTCTCAAAAACTGAAGGGTTCAAAGGCAAGTCAAATCAAGTTCATTTCAAAGGGTATTAGCATAGCAAAGGTTCAATGCCAAAGGACAAAAATCAAAGGGTCAAAATATCAAAAGTTCAAATATAATGGTAGCATAGCAGGGAGGGTTCAAAGCAAAGTCATATCAAAGTTCATTTCAAAGGGATCATAGCAAAGGTTCAATATCAAATGTTCAAATATCAAAGGGATCATAGCAAAGGTTCAATATCAAATGTTCAAATATCAAAGGGATCATAGCAAAGGTTCAAAAGGGAACATAATAACAGATCATATAAGAAAGCCAAAATATAAGGCTCAGAGCAAATGTGGCAAATCATATAAGTAATCAAAGATAGAGAGGAATATGTCATGAGAAACCTTAACGATAAGGTCAGAATATCTGTACCTTATTCCGAAGCAAAGCAAAATCAAAGAAACACCACGGAATATCACAATCACTCCCTCTTGACCGAACCTAAAGAAATGATGAACTCGAATTACAAACCATTCATTTAAGTTATACTTTCTATTTTTAGTAACTTTCCATTTTTAGTAACTTTCCATTTTTAGTAACTTTCCATAATTAGTAACTTTCCATAATTAGTAACTTTCCAAAATTAGTAACTTTCCATTTTTAGTAACTTTCCATTTTTAGTAACTTTCCATAATTAGTAACTTTCCATAATTAGTAACTTTCCAAAATTAGTAATATTCATCATTTGAGATTCTATTAAGTATTTTGAATAGCTTAGGGACTTAATATGTTAACCTTATAAGTTTAGGGTTAAATATGACAACTTTCCATATTTTAGGGTTTAATATGCAAAATCAACAATTTTCAAGGTTAAAAGTGTAAATATCAAAGTTTCACATTTTATTCAGATTATACCTTCCACTTTATGTATTTACAAGTCAAACCCTCAATTTTACATAATTTACATATTTAGTCCTTTTGGTTTATTAATTACTTAAACATTATCTTTAATTATCCATAATTACAAAACAAGCCCTTATAGATTCAAATATGACAAAATCATACTTTATACATTAAATACTAACCAAACCTTATACTTTTCAGAATTTACAATTTCAGTCCCTCTATTTTAATTAATTAATTTCTAATTACTTAATATATGTAATTAACCATTTTAAATCCAAAATAATATCAAAATGACATTTTATACCCCCCAACTTATTTTATACAGAATATACTAAATATAATAACATGTCTAAAACAGACCCCATAGTTTCAGAAATTACAAAACAAGTCCTTATACTTTTTATATCACAATCGGCTAACAATTAAATCCACAAAACCCTAATTAAATTTTTCCCAATCACAAACATAATTATTATTCAATCATTGGCATTAAATGCACCTGGAAAAATTATCAAAACCCTAACCCTAATTTTATTCTTTCCTTTTTCCTTATTTTCGAAAATTGGCAAACAATGATAAATCCTCAATAATAATTCGAATCACTTCTAAATTTTTCCAACAATTTTTCTGAGTTATATGTGATATGAAAAACCTTATAAAAATATAAAATCAATTTTACAAATAGTTTTTATGCCGATTTCAATACTAGCTAGAAATTAGGGTTTCGATCATATTTTAATTAATTCGACCAAAATAACATGCATGAATATTTTTCTTATGTGTAGAACGAATTAATATGATGAAAAATGAGTTACAAAATTACCTTTGATGATCCTTAGTGATTTTATGAATTTATGAACCCGGTTGTGATTTTCGAACCCAAAACAATACCAAAATCGAACCAATCACTCCACAAACTTCCCACTATTTTTCCCACACTCCTTGACCTTCAAATCACCTTAGAAAAATTCGTCCTTGCCTTGGAAAAATCTTATGTGCCGCCTCTTGATTTTATTAGGGTTCGGTGCATTTGTTTTTAGTGATTTAGCAAATGAAAATGTAAAAGAGATATAATAAAAGGATTATGCCGAGTTTTAGGGTCTTTCACTTTGACTAAAACTGATTTTTAACTTTACATAAATATTTTGATAATTATCCATATTTTATTTAATTAAATTTGTAGTTTATAAATAATTAAATTCATATTTTTCGGCAATAAATAAATATACATAATATTAATTATTTTTCTTACATAATATAAAGTATTTTTATCTTACATAAATTTCATAATTGCCATATATTGTATTTTCATAATTTATAACACTTAAATGAATTTTATTTAAGCTTTTATGAAATTTTCTTGCATTAGGGGTATTTTGGTAATTTTACACTTGTTGAGATTTTTAGGTTTTACAGTTTAGGTTGTCATTTTAATGCGTTCCGGGAAGTTTTCTCGTGTTCAGCGAAAATCGTCACGCAGCTCGTATCGACACGACAATTAATTTGGGAATGGGTTTAAGTAACTCTGGAATAGCGTTTACTGAATTTATTGGTTAAGAAAATTCATATTTTAAATAACGTTGTCTAAGGCGTAAATTGTTGGGTTGTGATTTAAAAGTATTGGATAATGGGCTTTTTCGTAGAAAATGAATTAAAAGACCGCTATGGTCGTTAAAGTGAGATTTGGTGAAAAAGTCTTAAATGACAAGGCATGTTTTGAAGTCGAGAAGTTTGTAAAACTTGTGAGAAAGATTCTAGTTAAAATTAGACTAAAACTCGTATTTTAGTCCCGACACGTCAAATAATGTTTAAAGTGAATTTTAGGAGGTTTGGTTTGGAAATATGTTGTGTAAATAACCTAGGCTCTTGGAAAAGTGTTTTTAAGATTAATAAAAAACTAAGTAACCTCGGGTAACGTTTTAAATTAATGAAAATTGAGTTTTAAGTGAACCCGACACAAAAAGAAGCAAACCTGAGTGACATTGGATCCTTGGCCGCTTTTTAAACAACAAGGGGGAGACAAGATGGCGAGTTTTTTTAGCTATTTGATCCTTGCATGATACATGTATAATTTGTCTTAACCTCAAACATGCATTTCACACTTTCAAAATCAAACAAAAATAAAAAACTTTCTCTTCCTTTCTCTTTAGAAATCGGACGCAAGCCACAAGGGTCAAGAAACATTATTTTTGAAGATTTATCAAGAACATGGGGTTAAGTGTAACACCCTTAAATATGAGTACGCTGCGGAATGTTGAATATCCGAGGGCGTTACTTTATGGATCAATAGCACAAGATATGAGAACGAACACTAAACGTGTCGTTTGAAAAAGATACATTGGATTAACAAAATACTTGTTTGTTACATAAGCCCATGGCTTCAAATTGTTCAACAATATAAATAAAGATTCCGGTTTATAACAATTGTCCCCAAAATGTAATAAGACCCCAAATCTTAAGTGTTGACTCTTCAATTATTGACTTCCAATGTATCATCGCACCTCGTGCCTTATTGACCTGAAAAACATGCTTAAAACGTCAACATAAAGTTGGTGAATTCATAGGTTTATGTAAATCAATAGTAGGACCGCAAGATTTCCAAGTGTATGATTAAGCAACAAATGCAAACATCATAAAAAGTAATTACGTTTTCCTAAGCTCATGACACTGAAGCTCGACATGTATGAATGCAATATATTGCCAATGAATGCCCGTGAATGATGTTCTAACCCGCAACATCCCAAATCCGACATGGTATACGTTCGTTCCCGGTGATAGCTAATCACCCGAACGGGGATTGTCAATCCCAAATAGATCTATCTATAACATTCGCGCTCACAATCCAGTAATTGACAGTTCATGATAAAGGGCTCAGTGGGTTATCGCTACTTAGGCAAACACGTAATCATTGTATAAAATGTACACTTGCGTCCAATTTGTAAAACAAAGCATGTTCTCACCCCAAGGATGTAAATCATTTAAATAATTGTAAAACATGGGGCTATGAACTCACCTTAGTAAATAGTCCTCTGAAAATGATAATAGATATCCAAGTATGAATCACACCGTCAAATACCTAAGTAAATACGGCCAGTCTTAGTCTACAAATTCAGGCTAAAGACTCAATGTATAAACTACAATAAATTGCTAGTTTATATATACTGTTATCACTTGTGTGGTGGTGTACGTGTTTAATGTATTTGAAATTGTTTGATGGCTCTTGGGAAGGTATACGATCTCACACGTTCTTGACTATGCATAAATGTTATTAATAAATATTCGTATTTATTAAATTGTAAGTTAACTCGGGTATTACCCGAATATAATTCGTCTGATATGTTAAGTGATTATGAAATCACCTTTGTTTATAAAATACCCTTAGGTTTTGTATAATTACTAAAACAGTCCCTAGGTTTATGAGATATATACTATTTTCATTTCAAACCCTTAAGTTTCCATAACTTCACTTTTAGTCCTCCAACTTTACACAATTTACATTTTAGGTCTTTACATGTTTTAAACAGCCCCTAGCATTTCAAATGTTACAAAAACAGTCCCTAACTATAAGGAATCCAATTCTTGACAGTTTTAACCCTTCTAGTTTGTAATTTACACTTTTGGTCCTTTAACTTTACAAAAATCGCATTTTAAGTCCAATTAAGTTTTAAAAAGTGACATTAGATTTTATTAGGCTCCAATAAGCCATATAAGCTGTTCCAGCTTATAAATAAGCTCGGGAGAGCTTATTTTGGCTTAATGGGCCTTATTGGGCCCGTTAAGGTCTAATAAGTGTTCTAAGGGTCTGATTAAGTTTTAAAAAGCACACATGCACTTGTTAAGCTTATTTAAACTACACGAATCAAATTGGCTTATTAATAAGCTCGAATGAGCTTATTAGGGCTTATTGGGCTCGTTGGCCCAATAACCTCAATCCAAAAGTTAGTAAAAGGCCCAATAGGGTTTTCTCATTGATTCCAACTTATTTTCTTATCTCAATAAGCACTTAAGATTTCTATTAGGCTGTTTTTAGAGTATGGCTTATTCAATAAGCTGTCAAGTTCGTTAATGGGCTTTTTGGGCCCGATATGAGCCCGAATGGCTTTTAAGTGTTTGGGCTTGATTCATTTGGGTCCAATAACATTTTCTAGGTCCAATAAGGTTATTAAACTTGTATAAGCCCACAAACAAGCTGTTTAAGCTCGTTATGGCTTATTGGCTTGCGTTTGGACTCGTTAATGGGCTAACAAGCCCATTAAGGGTTCGACTAGGTTCCTAACGGTATTTTAAAGTCCATGTGAGTCCAATAAGCACATTAGGCTCCTTAATAAGCTCGTGGAGCTTATTAATAAGCTGAGGTCACCACGATATGGCCTGTTGGGCCTGGTTTTGGGTCGTTCGTGGCCATTTGGACCGATTAGGCCCATTAGGGGTTTAATCCATGCATTCTTGTTATCCTACGAGTTCAATAAGCCTCCTAATCCAACTAATAAGCTCGGACGAGCTTAAAAATAAGCTACGGTCCACCATTGGGCTGTTGGGCCCAATCCGTGAGCTTGCTTGGATTACGAAAGGCCCATAGTGGCCCGATACTCTTCTAGTAATCACGCATGATTCGAAATCGTTTGCCCTAGCTATATGTCGTGTGTCTAACACATTCATACGTTGCGTTTTTACATGCAAGTGTTCGTTATCCTTGCATACACATTCCCAAGCAAGTTTGTCACGTTTACGGTAAAAGTTTACGTGTGGTTTTTATTTCAATTCGTGTATAAGGGTTTTGTCCGCGTTGATGTTTCAAGTTCTCATATAACGAAAGGTTTTAAACCCTAACTTGTCATTAACTCGCATATTGTGTGTTCCTTTATATTCTTCACCACACAAGTCGTATATACATAATGACATCGCGTATGACGCATACGTTTCGTATTGAATATGCATGAACCCATGTTAACTTATCATTTATATATCGACGTGACGCATTGACTAGTTAATAATGAAAATAAGTATAGTACGAATGGTATGGGTTCGAATGTGACTTACAAAAGGTCCTAAGATTTTGTTTACAAGTGTGCAAGAGGAATGAGACAACCCACGTACGAATTTCAAGACCAAATAATTAACCAAACTTCAAAGCTTAGTGTATATCCAACCCTAGCTCGTATATATCCTTATGCTGTAACACCCCCATTTTTACAATATAGCAGCGGAAGCTAATCTGGGGTATTACTTCATGGATACAACAATCATA
>BQNB010146822.1:6493-16522 GCA_026074375.1 Tanacetum coccineum
TTCACACATAGTAAAAATCCTAAAGTTGACAAGAAAGGTTTGGGATATAGGTTTGCTACAAAAGCATGTTTTGTATGTGGAAGTCTTAGTCATCTTATCAGAGATTGTGATTTCCATGAAAAGAGGATGGCTAAACAAGCTAAGTTAAAAAATAGGATGAGGATGAACTCTAGTCAAAGGGAGATTTGGAAATTTTGGAACAATGTGCAAAGAGTGAATCATAAAAACAAATTTGTTCCTACAACTGTACTAACTAGAACTAGCAAAATTCCAGTTAATACTGCTAGAGCTAGCGGTACTAATAATGTTAGTACTGGTAGGCATAACCTTAACAGACAGGCAGTACCATCAAATGGTGCTAGGAAAGTTAATACTGTTAAGCCTATTGTGAATAATGATAAAGCTAATATTGTTAAGCCTATGGTATCAACTTTTAATAAGCCATTAAATAGAACAACAGCACTTAGAACAAAATTTTCATAGTAAAAAGTTAATACTGCTAAGGTAAATGCAGTTAGTGCTGTTGGGGGGAAATGAGAAACTATTGTTAAGCCGTCAGCAGGTTGTTCTTGGAGACCAAAAAGGCATTACTGGCAAAAAGTCTCCAAATATAATGGTGGATCAAGACTTAGAAATTGTGCTACTTTCAAAGATCCACTAGGCAGACTCAAGCCCAAAAAGGCTTGGGTCCCTAAGAGAATCTAATCTCTTTTAATTGATGTGCAGGATTATCCACACAGAGCTTTGAAGAACAAAGGAATTGTTGATAGTGGATGTTCCAAGCACATGACTGGAAACAAGGCCTACCTAGCTGAATATCAAGACTTTAATGGTGGCCTTGTTGCGTTTGGAGGAAGTAAAGGTTACATAACTGGTAAAGGTAAAATAAAAACAGGAAAGTTAGATTTTGAGGATGTGTGCTTTGTGAAAGAACTTCAGCATTTCAATCTCTTTTCTGTGTCACAAAATTTTATGCTAACAGATTCATTTTAACCTAACACTTTTTGGGCTGAAGCAGTTAGTACTGCTTGTTATGTTCTTAATAGGGTATTAGTGACTAAGCCTCATAATAAGAAAACAATATGTACAGTTTCAATTTAGAGAACATTGTTCCTTCAGGAGGTTTAGCTTGTTTAATTGCGAAGGCCACAATTGATGGATCTAACAAATGGCATAGGAGGTTGGGTCATGTTAACTTTAAAAACTTAAACAAACTTGTGAAGGGAAACCTTGTAAGAGGTTTTACCTCAAAGGATTTTTCAAAAATGACCACAATTGTGTTGCTGTCAAAAGGAAAGCAGCACAAGGCCTCCTGTAAGGCCAAATCAGTGAGCTCTATTAGTCACTCCTTACAGCTTCTTCATATGGATTTATTTAGACCTACATCTGTAAGGAGCTTAAACCATAAGACTTATTGCTTGGTTATCACTGTTGATTTTAGCAGGTTTAGTTGGGTGTTCTTCTTAAGAACTAAGGATGAAACTAGTAGAATCCTTAAGGACTTTATAAGACAAATAGAGAACCAATTAAATCAAAAGGTTAAAACAATTAGATGTGATAATGGTACAGAATTTAAGAACATGGATTTTATTGAATTCTGTGGGTCAAAAGGGATCAAGAGGGAATACAGTAATGCCAGAACTCCACAACAAAATGGAGTTGCTGAAAGAAAGAACAGGACCCTTATTGAGGCTGCTAGGACTATGCTAGCAGATTCATTTTTACCTAACACTTTTTGGGCTGAAGCAGTTAGTACTGCTTGTTATGTTCTTAATAGGGTATTAGTGACCAAGCCTCATAATAAGACACCTTATGAACTTGTAACTGGTAAAATACCAATCATAAGCTACATAAGACCTTTTGGGTGCCATGTGACCATCTTGAATACCATTGACCATCTGGGCAAGTTTGATGGGAAATCAGATGAAGGGTTTTTAGTTGGGTATTCTCTACAAAGCAAGGCTTTTAGGGTATACAATTTAGAAACCAAGAGAGTTGAGGAAAACCTACACATAACCTTTTTAGAAAATAAACCAAATGTTGCAGGAAAAGGACCAACTTGGCTGTTTTGATCTTGATTATTTAACTGATTCAATGAATTATTAACCCCCCCCACCCCCCATGTGAGATCAGAGAATCCAAGCTACAACATGCAGGTCCTCAGAAGATATCACAATGCAGGTATAAAAGATGAATATGGATGAGGTGCTTCTGAAAAGAAGATGAATCAGCTCAGGACTACTTTGTACTGCCTATATGGTCTTCTTATTCTTTAACAGTCAAGAGATCAACTGAAAAGGATGCAGGTGAAGCACCTACCAAACATCCTGATTTACAGACAGATGAGAAGCCAGTAGATAAGGAGGATCAAGTCTTTTTGGATGAACTTAAAAGACTTAAGAGGCAAGAAAAGGATGTTAATGATGCAGCTGAAGCTCTCAGGAAGGAGTTTGCTCAAGAAACTAAGAATTTGCTTCTACAAGCAGGAGCTGCTAAAGCTAGCAGTACTAACATTGTTAATACTGTTAGCACACCAGTTAGTACTGCCCGTCCTTCTGATGGACTATCATTCTCTAATCCAACCAATCCTGACCAAGATGACTCAGAGATACCTGCACTTGAGGACATTTATAAAAATCCTACTGATGGTATTTTTACAAATTCATCTTATGATGATGAGTGTGCAGTGGCTGACTTCACAAACTTAGAACTTGTTGTAAATGTCAGTCCTATTCCCACATCAAGGATTAACTTTATTCATCCTTCAACTTTAATTCTTGGAGATCCACAATCAGCAGTTCAAACAAGAAGTAAAGTGACTAAAAGTTCTAGAGCCCATGCTTTTGTAAGTTATATTCAAAAGCAAAGGAGATATAACCATAAGGACTTCCAGCATTGTTTATTTGCTTGTTTCTTGTCTCAAAATGAACCCAAGAAGATCTCTAAAGCACTTGAAGATGAAAGTTGGGTTGATGCTATGCAGGAAGAATTGTTGCAGTTCAAGATTCAAAAAGTTTAGATTCTTGTAGATTTGCCTTATGGGAAGAAGGCAATTGGAACAAAATAGGTTTATAGAAATAAGAAGGATGAGAGAGGAGTTGTGGTCAGAAATAAAGCAAGGTTAGTTGCTCAGGGACATAGGCAAGAGGAAGGGATAGATTATGATGAGGTTTTTGCTCCTGTGGCCAGGATTGAAGCCATTAGGATCTTTTTAGCCTTTGCCTCTTACATGGGCTTCATAGTCTATCAAGATGGTTGTAAATGTGCCTTCTTTATGGGAAAAAAAAATTGTTTTTTCTTTAAGGAGGTCTATGTGTCTCAACCACTAGGTTTTATAGATCCTAAATATCCTCAGAAGGTCTACAAAGTAGTAAAAGCTCTCTATGGTTTACACCAAGCTCCCAGAGCCTGGTATGCTACTTTATCTACTTTCTTGTTAAAGAATGGATACAAAAGAGGAACTATTGACAAGACTCTTTTCATTAAGAAGGACAAACATGATATCATATTAGTACAAGTTTATGTGGATGATATCATATTTGGTTCTACAAAGAAATCTTGGTGTGATGAATTTGAGGCCTTAATGCAGAGTAGATTTCAGATGAGCTCTATGGGAGAGCTCACTTTCTTTCTTGGATTACAAGTCAAACAGAAAGAAGATGGTATCTTTATAAGTCAGGATAAGTATGTTGCAGAAATCCTGAAGAAGTTTGACTTTGTCAATGTTAAGACTGCTAGTACACCAATTGAGACACAAAAGCCTTTAGTCAAGGATGAGGAAGCTAGTAATGTGGATGTACATCTTTATAGATCCATGATTGGTTCTTTAATGTACTTGACTGCTTCTAGGCCTGATATTATGTTTGCAGTCTGTGCCTGTTCTAGGTTTCAGGTCACTCCTAAGTCCTCCCATCTAAGTGTTGTCAAGAGAATTTTTAGGTATCTAAAGGGCAAACCCAAACTGGGCCTTTGGTATCCTAGAGTGTCCTCATTTGACCTGGAATCCTACTCAGATAGTGACTATGCTGGAGCAAATCTTGACAGGAAATCCACAACAGGAGGTTGTCAATTTCTTGGCAGGAGACTTATTTCTTGGCAATGCAAAAAGCAGACCATAGTGGCTACTTCTACTACAGAGGCAGAATATGTTGCTGCTGCAAGCTGTTGTGGGCAAGTTTTGTGGATTCAAAATCAAATGTTAGACTATGGGTTCAATTTCATGAACACAAAGATCTACATTGATAATGAAAGCACCATTTGCATTGTAAAGAATCCAGTATATCATTCCAAAACAAAGCATATTGCTATTAGGCACCACTTCATAAGAGATGCTTATGAGAAGAAACTTATCCAGGTGCTTAAAATTCACACTGATGACAATGTAGCTGATCTACTAACCAAGGCATTTGATGTTAGCAGGTTCCAGTTCTTGGTTGTTTCTATTGGGATGATAAATCCATAAGCTGCATTGGTTAAAGGGAGGCAATATGATGTGTTGTATAGTTTGTATGCAGTGTTAAGTATGAAGAAACATGTTAACTGTAGGTGATGCATTTCAAGAGGTTCGATGGGATTCAGAGAGTCATTGAGAAGAGTTTTTGATGGTACTGAAGCACTCCTGTTACCTACATTGTTCATTCTTTGGTTGGCAACAGTTAGTACCAACAACGCAGATTTAGTACCGTTAGGCAAAGTTTGTACCGCTATAGAGACGTTGAAGAAAAATACCGCCAAGGGTACAAAGTGTAAATTGAAACGGTTTCTTGAAATTAGGTTTCCTAAACCTATATAAACCCATCTCAATTGCACAGTTACCTTACGTAATCACTCTTAAATACTTTCGTTTATACAAGCCCTAATATCTCTCTCAACGACGATCACTCTTTCAAATACAATGGTTGTTCTTGAATCATGTCCTAAGCACAATATGGTCGTATATCTAGAGAAGACTGAAGGGAATGCCGAGTTTTATGAGATCATTGATTTACTTACGCGCAGTTCCATTCATCATGCTCTCATTGTAAGTCTAGTTGTTTCTACTACATTTGTTGAACAGTTTTGGACGTCTGCTAAGTCCAAAATAATCAACAATGTTAGGAACATTACTGCCAAAGTAGCTGGCAAGCCTGTGTCTATCTCTGAGGCATCAATAAGAAGTGATCTTCTTTTCGATGATGCTAATGGGATAGACTCACTACCTAATCAGGCTATCTTTAATGCTATATAGCTTATGGGGTATGAGGGGGATTTAACAGTGTTAACATTTAACAAAGCTTTGTTTTCACCCCAATGGAGGTTTCTATTTCATACAATGAATCATTGTATTAGTTCAAAAAGCACATCTTAGGATCAAATTCCTACTAATATTGCCACTGCTGTCATTTGCTTAACATCTAATCAGAAGTATAATTTTTCTAAATTAATTTTTGATGGTATGCTTGGACATTTAGATGCAAAGAAGAAGTTTGTCATGTACCCACGTTTTGTTTCTATCTTTTTAGATAAACGGCTAGCTAATGTACCTGTACCTTTAGATCATTTTCCTGTAAATGCTTTGACAAGTAAAGTCTTTTCTTTCATGGTTAAAAAGGATAAACATTTCTCAGGGAAAGTCACCCCTTTATTTGCTTCTATGTTGGTACAACCAACTGAGGATGAGGGTGCCCCTTCAGAAAGACCATCTGAAGCACAACCTACACCCTCTCATACTCACACTAGTGAAGTACCTCTTGTGCCACAGACTGACCCATCTAAAAAAAATAAAAAAGACCCATCCCCTAGACCTTCACCTTCTACCACATTCTTGATTCTATTCTAGAAGTTCTGGTGGGAATCATGGAGGTCAGTCATCTAGTGATAAATCCCTTTCAGGGAATGAGGGTGACATGACACTCCAAAGTGTCTATGATCTTTGTATCTCTTTGTGTACATAGGTTTCAGATCAAGCCAAGGAAATTCATCACTTGAAGGCACAATTAAGAAGCTCATAAGCAAGACAAACCTTTATCACACAGCACCTAGCATGGATGAAGATGTTTTCAATAAGCAAAGAATGGCAGGAAAAATCCATTAAGAAAACTGATGCAAAAGGAGTATGTATCCAAATAGGGGAGGAAGTCTGCCAAAGCTGAACCATCAGTCCATAAAGATCCATTATTTGATGAGATTCCTGAAGATACATTGGATTATATGGAGACTGAGGATGCTCAAAACTGGAACAAGAATGAAGTGGATGAAGAAAAGAATTTAAAGATGTATTTAGTACTGAAGATTACTTATACTGCTCAAGCAAAAGGTTTAGGACCGACAAGGAAAAAGTAGTACTGACAGACCAATAGTAAGTTTACTGATCGGATCCAAAGTTAGTACCAACAAGGAGAAAGATAGTACCGATTAACCGGGGGATGAAGGTACGATGATCAAACTGAAGGAGAAGCTACTCAAACTACTCAAATCACCTACTTCTACAATATTTGAGATGAATGAAACAAGAGCTCAGGTTCTGACTCAGCATGAGCCAAACCAAGCATTTCAAGAGAGAAGGAGAAGGAGTAGAGTTTTAGGATATTGAAGAGACAGAGAGACCAAGAGCCTACTCAACTAGATCACTATTGACATAAAAGCCTCTTCCAAAGATTGGATCCAAAAGACAAAGGAAAAAGAAAATTAAAGAGAAGATGAGTCTGAACAGGAAATCAGCTGGTATTCCTGAAGCTGAAAAGAAGTTAAGCAGCTTGCCATTGATGAAGAAATGGCTAGAAGTGGTACAAAAGAATGGAAGGTGAAGAGGAAAAAAAAGCTTAGCTGAAAAGAAGCTACCCAATGATGCTCTCATAAGAAATTATGAAGACATAAAAGGCAAAATTAAGGCTGACTAGCTTCTGCTGAAAAACTTCAAGAAGAAAAAGAAGCAATTTACAATATAAGTAAAGTAAAATTCCTTCATGACACAATTCGCGCTCAACAAGAAAATTCCTTGCACAACAAAGATCAGAAGCAACAAAAAACAACCACCTACAAAAGAATCCAACTGAGAAATCAAATGATGACCTACTTAACCATGCTAGAAACTTCAAGCATTCTAATTTGAAAACCAAGAACTTTGAGGAAATACAAGCTCTTATGAAAAGATTAAAAGGTCAATGAAGATTCATTGCAGAAATGGGTCCTGCTGAAGATGAAAGACTGATCAACAGAGATGAATGAAAAAAGGGTATGATCTTCTAAGAATGAAAGTGTCAAGGAGGAGGATAAAGAAGAAGAAGGTACTAAGAAAAGAAAGAGTGGTCATATCAAAATGATTGCAAGGAAAAAGAAAAGATCTCAATCGGATGTTGACATGATGATAACATAAAAAAATGCCTAAGATTATTACATCTGAGAAGTAATCTATAGATAGTGAGATAATGGAGAAGAAATCAGTTATTGCTAGATTGAACAAGGTATCATCACCAGATGGAGATTATCTTGTTATCTACAGAGCCAATGGGAATTTCAGGGCATTCAACTATCTCATGGAGGTACTTCATATTTTTATAGGCAAGATCTATTTCATTTGTATTACTTGATGAGGAACATACTCAGAATTTACATAGATGGATGTGCATTGATTCTTTGGGGAGCCGTTGAAGATTATGTGGGAATCCTCAACAAAGGAAATAACAAAGTGGACTTCTAGAGTGGTCCAACAAGATGCAAGATTTGTCACATGGAGGTTGATGAATAGGTGGAGTCTGCAAACTGGAAATTTGTATGATGAGGGAATAGTTTATCATATGTTGGTGAAAGAAAATATCCTCTCTCAAAAATTTGTTTGCAAAGGATGTTGATCTTGGTTTGAAAGATTGAAAGAAGAAAGTTCTGTTCTCTTGATTTATTAGATTTATTAAGCAACAGATATATGAAGAGTGATGATATGAATGGAGATGAGAAGGGTTTGAGTGTTGGCTAACCACCACACAACAAATGGTCATCAGTTCACCATGCTAATAGCATAAAACTGGCTAGTATCCATAGCAAATGGCGTTTGGTGGTAAGACTCTTAATCCCATTTATGGTTGAACAATTTACCAAAACATGGTAGGTTTTTATCTCAACCTTGCTTCATTGTGAAGAGTGTTGGCTAGTCTAAGATCATACAGTTCTTGTAATGACCTACACAATATGTTGATAGCCTGATAGTTTTTGCTAAAAACTATATGTTTTTATCAATGCACCAATTATGACAATGTAGCATTGGCTAGTCCCAAAAGCAAACGTAATTTGGAAGACAAATTCAATTCCGTTGATGGATGAACAGTTTACCAAAAATTGTGTAATTAACTCACCATATTTTTGAATAAAGCTAACTATCAAGCAAACGGCCTACTGGTAAAGGGAACATCAAATTCGTTTATGCTGGTAGTTTGCCAAAAACTACAAGCAACAGTTGGATGGTGCTGAAAAGAATGTTTCTGTGTTGCTAGAAGACAAAGTTGCTGCTGAAGATGATAGTGGTTAAAGATCAAAGATATGGTTAAAGTGGTATGGATACATCCTCTAAGAATTTAAGAAGATAAACTGAAAACATGAAGTCTTAAAAGAGTTCAACATCATGTTTAAGGGAGGATTTTAGTTGGGAATTAGTTTTTTCCTACCTTAGTTCCGGTTAGTAATAATAGTTAGTACCGGATAGTTATAATAGTACTGACAGAACAAAGAGTTAAGTACTGATCAATAGTTTAGTACCGTTAGTAGAAATTAGTTAGTACCGGTTAAGAGATATGTATGAGATGTTCTAGAACAGACATGTAGTTATCTTTTTACGCGTTTTGTAACCTTTAGGGTTTTTCCTTTTATAAAGGATTCCCTCATGCATAGTAACCGTACAGTTCAATATACATCATCATACAATCATATCTCATATAGTAATCTGTAATCATTCAAAGCAGATTAATAAAAGTTATTTAGTTTTTCATTGTTCTTTTTGGACTTGTTTTAAGATCCACATTAGTAACATTAGTATTCATATCCGTGTTTCAATATAGTCAAATGTATTATACAAGTTGGCTATCACCTTAGTAGGCTCAAAGATCTATTCAGTAGGGACTCAACCACTAGTCAATACCGCAATACTCTTTTCTTCAGGAGGTTGATTATTATTTTTCAAACAGGTCTATAGCTTTTATTAGTTTCTCTTTAGCAAGCAACATTTCCATACTCATTCCTGACGAGTTGATGAATAATGGGAATACTGTGGCGGGGTTGGATTGGTCAAAACCGGAAGAATAGAATTATGCAAAAATTGGGCTCAAAGAAATTTGAGTCATCGTTTGACATCAAAGTCGCATGAGGGTACCCGCGAATCATCACAACAACGATATTGCTGGGGAAAAGTTGGTGAAGTTTGTGGAAAATTACAAGGTTTTGATTGAAACCACGGTCCTATTGTAAACAAACGGAACTTGTGATGGACAATCGTAACCATAATGAGCGTCGTTCCCATATAACTCACAAGTAGAACATGAACATCCATATTCATCACTTAGACTTCCACAAAAGAAACAGATGAATTGGTCGGATGATTCCATGAGAATTAAACAATTAGGAGATAAAGAAGAATCATTTTCTTTTCATTTATTAAAAACAAACACAATATTTTTGGTAACCGGAAGCCAAATTGCACACGGTAGCTCTTTAGAAAAATGCACAAAGAAGCGGAGGAGCGGGTAAGCGCGAAGCATTTTAAAAACCTTTTACTTTCGGGTTGAAGTTCTTAGGATCAAACCCGCCTTATACCCCTCTTATAAGTTGTATTTCCAAAGGTGAGTCGATTATAACAAATGACAACTCGATTTCTTTTGTTGTTTTTTTAATTTTTTTTGGATTTTTGAATACTTTATAATATTTTTGTATTATTTTTTTATATACGAAAATATTCACAAAAATAGGAATAACTTCCGAGGAAGGATCTTTAAAAAACAATCTTCAAACGATAACTTGAAATTCGTAACACAGCCTCCCCGAAAACGGCGCCAAAAATTGATCGAG
>BQNB010146823.1:4586-16522 GCA_026074375.1 Tanacetum coccineum
TAAAATCCATTAGGTCATACTTTGCTCAAGAATATCCAAGATAACAAGTTTAACATGTTATTTACATCATTTTCATTTGCAACTCATTAAGTAAATCATTAAAACCCTAATTTGCACTTATACATGTTAATACTTAACCAACATGTTAATACTTAACCAACATGTTAATACTTAACTAACATGTTAAAACACTTATACATTACCTTTTAACATAATATTATCATCCATATGACATGTAAATAAGTGTACAAAACAATGATCATAAGTAAATATTCATTTTATATATTCAAAAGTACCCTAAATGGTGATTTAGCTAAAGATAACATATGAACACATAAAATCTTAGTTATGAAATGATTAAGCTTTATATATAACCTTGTGTGGATGAGTAGAGATGATAATAACAATCATACCATTATGATTAACAACCTTTGCTTGAAAATATAAGGTGAAAACCCTAATTTTCCCAAGTAAACCCTTTCTTCCTTTTCTTGATTCCTTCCTTGCGAATGGTTAACCAACTCTTGAAACCTTCTTAGAATACCTTAGATATGATGTGTGTATGCTTGTATAATGATAGAAAATCAAGCTATGGATTTGGTTTGGACAAGGTTTTGAGCCGTGGGTTTTGGAGTGAACAAAGGAAGAGATTTTGTGATTTCTTTGATAAGGAAATGTGTTATGACTTCTTAGCTCACACATGCATGGGTATTTATACTACTTGGAGAAGATATTTGTGTCAAGTGGAAGTATGCAAGGTGGCCAAGCTTATGGAAGAAGCTAGGGCTTATCTTGATAAGATTTGGCTAGTCATAGATGAGTCATGGTTCAAGTTGCATGCTAGATCTTTTACAAAGCTTCTTGGTGACTCTTCTTGGCTTATCCTAGTCATTATACACGAAATATATGTATATGTATAAGCTAGATATGTATTTGATCATTTATATAATGTATACTTGCATTATATAAAGTATAATGTAGTATAGACTTAGAAAAATGTATAACTTGTACATTGCAAGTTATGATTTGAATTCCTTCATAATGAATATGTATAAAGTGATAAATACTTGAAGTTTTAAATAAACTTTAAGTATTGGGTATAATTTTGGGTATTTGATGAAGCGTAGATAAGTTAACGTGCTTCCGGGAAGGCTTAAACGTACTTTATCGCGAAACATAAACACTTAACGTAACCAATAAAAATAAAATGTGCAATGATAATAATTATCCTCTAAATAATCATATAACACTTGCTTGATGTAAACATTTAATTGTTTAATGCCCGTTTACATTGAATGATCATTTTTAGTTTACGCGATTTAACTTAACGTTTACAGTTTAAGAGAAAACGCGTAAAACCCTAAAAATAAATTGTGCATTACATAATGTCGTACAATGACCTAAAACACGAGGTGTTATACTTAGTAAACTACTAATGCTAAAATAGTGTACGTCGTGTAAGCACATATATTAGATGCAAACAAGTAATGCATGTATGTCCCGTGCAAACCCCATTTGTAAATAAGGGGTTCTCTATAACCTTGGCTCTGATACCAATCTGTAACACCCCCAAATCTGGGTAGCAGCAGAATGTTGAATATCCGAGGGCGTTACTTCATAGATCAATAGTACAAGATATGAGAACGACCACTAAACGTGTCATTTTGAAAAGATACATTGGATTAACAAAATGCTTGTTCATTACATAAGCTCATGGCTTTAAATTGTTCGACAATATAAGTAAAGATTTTGGTATATAACAAATGTTCCCAAGATGTAATATGCCTAAATCTTTAGTATTGACTCTTTCCAAAGAGTTACCCCCAATGTATCTGAGCACCTCGTGCCTTATTGACCTGAGAAAACATGCTTAAAATATCAACATAAAGTTGGTGAATTCATAGGTTTATGTAAATCAATAGTAGGACCGCAAGATTTCCATGTGTATGATTAAGCAATAGATGCAAACATCATAAAAAGTAATTACGTTTTCTAAGCTCATGACACTGAAGCTCGACATGTATGAATGCAATAAATTGCCAATAAATGCCCGTGAATGATGTTCTAACCCGCAACATCCCAAATCCGACATGGTATACGTTTGTTGTCCGGCAACCCGACACAGTGAGCGCTACTCACCCAAACAGGGATGTCAATCCCAAATAGATCTATTTATAACATTCGCGCTCATAATCTAGTAATTGACAGTTCATGATAAAGGGCTTAGAGGGTTATCGCTACTTAAGCAAATATGTAATCATTGTATAAAATGTACAATTGCGTCCAATTTGTAAAACAAAGCATGTTCTTACCCCAAAGATGTAAATCATTTAAATAATTATAAAACATGGGGCTATGAACTCACCTTAGTAAATAGTCCTCTGAAAATGATAATTATATCCAAGTATGGCGAATGAATCACACCATCAAATACCTAAGTAAATACGGTCAATCTTAGTCTACAAGTTTAGGCTAACGACTCAATGCATAAACCACAATAAATTTGCTAGTTTATATATATATATTGTTATCACTTGTGTGGTGGTGTACACGTTTATTGTATTCATTTTCCTCGTTTGCTCTTGGGAAGGTGTACGACTATATACTTTTAAGTTTACAAGGTGTTTAAGTATTAATAATAAATACACCTATTTATCATTCGCGTGACTTTAGTTATATAAGTATCCGTATTATATCACGACTAGTCCGATACCATAAGTGTTTATTTAAATCACTTAATTATATAAAATACCCTTAGGTTTTCATTATTGGCAAAAACAGTCCTTATAGTTTAAAATAGAATATTTACCGTTTACACCCCTGAGTTTCCATATTGATACGTTTAGTCCCTCTATTTTACAAAAATTACATTTTAGGTTCTTATGAGTTCTAAATAGTCCCTTAAGTTCAGGAATGTCAAAAACAGTATTATTAATACACTAGCAGTATTAACAATATGCTAGCAGTACTAACTCTGCTAGCAGTACTAACTTCTGCTAGTAGTACTACCTCTGCTAGCAGTACTAACTTCTCCTAACAGTACTAACTTCTTAAGCCTGGCAGTATTAACTTTTAATTTAGCTCGTATCATACAACTCATTAGTGAGTTACAAATTCGTTAGAGTTTGTTTGAGCTCGTGTTGGACACAAGAAAGTTCAGGAATGTCAAAAACAGTATTATTAATACACTAGCAGTATTAACAATATGCTAGCAGTACTAACTCTGCTAGCAGTACTAACTTCTGCTAGCAGTACTAACTTCTGCTAGCAGTACTAACTCTGCTAGCAGTACTAACTTCTGCTAGCAGTACTAACTTCTGCTAGCAGTACTAACTTCTGCTAACTTATTTTGACATATCCCAAACAACCCTAGTTCGCATATACTATAGTGTACACATCCTTTATTGAGCAAGACGAGTTGTTAAGTATTATGATACGTGACATGAAAGTGTTTCCGTTTCCAAACGAGTTATCAAACCTCTCGGTTAAATATTTTACGTGTGCATGTCATATTTAAACATTCATGCTTATACACAAGATCTTTGTTACGTGCCTTATGGCTTTTGGTTCACCACACAAGTCTATATATGTTGTATATTGTAAGACGTGGACATGGGTTGTGTCATGCTAGGCACGACCCATGTTTAGCTTGTTAACACATAATAACCGTGCCTTATGACACATGAAGCAAACATGAAACTTGAATATGAACGTAGGCTAAGACACTTACAAGGGTCCTAGCTTCTTGAACGTGTGTGTCGTGTAGTCGTGTGGAAACTCGACTTGTATACCCCAAGCCTTAGTTTAAACCGAATCTTTCTTGCTTTCAAACCCTTAAACGTATAACCTTAGCTTGATGATTACTAGTGTGATGTCGTGTTTGTGTGGATAGTGTCTCGGCTGTGGTGACCCGAAACAAATAGAGCAAAGTAGAGAGTGTTTCGTGTATGTGTGGGTTGCAAGAGTGTAATATGGTGAGGTTGTGTGAGTATTTATAGGCAAATACTTGGTTACATGTTTCTAGTTACACAAACAAACCAAACCGATCCAAGCCCTAGTGGTTTTGAAGTTTTCTAGTTAACTACACCTTGTTTTGTTAAACCACACAAGTACACCTCTTAATTAGAGGATATTTGTACAAGATTGAGCTAGATTATGAAATCTTATGGATTTGTGTGTTGGATCATGTTTAACCGCGGCATAGGGCAAAGGAGAACCAAAATGGTTATTAACCATTATGTATTTGGCTAGTAGGGAACATTTAGGACAAGTATTAATTAAACCAAGGATGTACTAGTACTTGTAAGGATCATTAGGAGATTTTTAAGGATTTTCTAGGTGCTTTTGTGTGTATAACCGGCCCCTAGTGGGTTTTACACAAGAATTGATTTAATTTAAATGTTGAGGTAATAAAAGTGGGTATTGGTTTGAGTCTAGGTAAGTCTAGGTATTTCCGGGGTGTGTCCAAATGTATTTTATTGCGAAACGTAACCCTTTTACGTGACCAATAAAAATAAAATACGCAAAGTTTATATAACACTTGTTTGACGCAAACCTTAATTTATTTGGTGACCGTTTACGTTAAATGATTATCTCTAGTCTACGCGATTTAGCTTAAAAGTTAAATTAAAAGTAAACGCGTGTCGGACTAAAATAAATAGTGAAAGATAATAGAGTCGTAAAATGACCTAAAATTGAGAAATATTACATAAAGCTCATGGATGAAGCCAGTAATAATCGTATTTTAGTTGCGGAATAGTAGATTGGAGTAATAAGTAGTGAGATCAAAGGTTCATAAAGAACAAACCTTTTCAAGCCTGCCCTACATCTTTCTATTTGAGAAACTATGACGTCCTTGTATAGCTGAGACATTACTGTAAATATAATAAAGTGCTCATATTAACTGATTTTAGAAGCTCGATCATTGTAAAAATAAATAAAAGGAACCTACATGCTAGATGTATTTATATCTCTCATCTCTTAAGTCCCATAAAGCAACGAAACCATCTCGTAAAACAGATACAATGACATTTGACATACACAAATGATCATTTAACTAAGCTTCCACTACATTATCATATTAAAAAATAGCTAAAAGGATCATAATCGTACCATTGTCGGAAGGGTGAACTCATCGATTTCACACTTCTGATGTACCCAATTAGTACTGCAATACACTTTTTTTCTTGAGAATCCCATACCTTTATTTGTACAAACAGCAACCAAAATAATGCAAATTATCAGTCGAGTTGCATTTATAATCAAATATGTTGTATATCAAATAATACTAATGTATGTCTGGGAGTTTCGATATGCATTGTAAAACTCATTACTGTAACTTGAATGATCAAAACTAAATCACTTTATCAAGTACTCAGCAAATTAAAGCTAGAGATAAGCATATATGTTTATCTATGTCCGAATTTGGTGCAACAACTCCTTTCCTATTTATCAAAAATCATAATGTGAACCCAAATACTCCGAAAACCGTAAGCATTTACATAACCGCTTTTACAAAACAATCGAAGATTAATACTACACCATCAGGTTGCAATAATCAACTTAAATGCATATCGAAACACCCCTACAACCTAATAAGATCCATTTTTTTTATCTATATGCAATGTCCTTTCCATTTTATGATGTGTAAGCATCAAGGATGACATATAGCAAAAATGTCAGCTTATTTAAGAGTTTTACAACACGTTATATTACATTCGAATATCTAATTTTGTCTATGTTATATAACATTAAGTCATTCAAAACGCACCTCTGGTCTAATGGTATGGAGGTTTTACCCTCCTAGGCAAGGTCTCAAGTTCGAGTCTTGTCTAGGGCGATAGGGGTTTCCTCCCGCGTACGTAAAGGGAAGGGTGCCATTGCCTTCTAGGCTGGACCCAACCTGGTTGTGTGGGCTCGCTACGCCTTCTGGTCTAGGGGCTATGTAGCCACAATTGCCGTTAAAAAAATACCTCATATATATGATTTTGATTATTATTTGAAGGCAAGCAAATTATGACCAGAAGAAGTATGCAAACTAAAAATGGAAAAGTATAATACCTTTTATTACTAATCTGATAAGAAATCTACGGCTTTAGAACCCCAAATAGATCTATCGGCCACTAAATCATCAAAGCTCCGCCTGCACAAAGAAACATAATTGAAATAAATTATTCATATATAAGAAAACACCCAAAAATACAAACAAAAATCCTTAACTACTCAAACCCATAATCAAAATCTAAAATCAAAACCGTATAAGAAAACTCCCAAATATTAAAGCTAGAACGAAATTGTTACAAAAAATGATTCTTGAACACCCCCTAATAACAACACAGCCTATTGTATAAACTCTCGCTTATCTAACCTCCACTAATACATACTTATCGGGGTTTAGCTTAGCTTATTAACAAATCATATACTTTTAGTAAAACAGAATATTTCTAGAGGTTGTTTGGGAAATGCTTATTTGAGTTGCTTATTAGCTTATTGTATCATCTTAAACAACAAAGATATAAAGTTGACTTCTCAAAATTTGTAACAGTAATATGTTGTGTAAATATGTAAACCTTAAGCTATTTGGAAAATCAGCTGGTGCTTGGAATTACTGTTTTTTTTCTCGTATAGGACGTTCAAATGCCGCAATGTACTAATCTATACATCTTTTCCTATAATAGCAGATTATCGTTCTCAATTTCACTCTAAATCAATCTACTTGATAATATCACCGCACGACGGCTATATAAGCCGAAACAAACACCCCTAAAATGGGCTCATTTTTGCTAATATGATACAATAAACACCGTAAAATAAGCTGGTTGTCAAACGTATTATTTTCAGTTGCATATCCACAACATAAAAATTGAGCTCGTCGCACTGAATATCTAGAATTGGTCGAACCTATCATCATAAAAAAACAATACAGAAAATTACAACAAATCTGTACACTTTCCACATTATACCAAAACCAAAAATCTAAAAAAAAAATTAAAATTAGATCCGAAAAATTTATATCCCCAACTGATTTTGTAAGCTAGGGTTTAAACCTATAAAATTACTATACTATACATTTGTTAACACCAAACGACAATCTAATTGTTAAAAAAAGTTAAAAACAAATACAACAAGAGTTAAAAAAACGTAACCTGTCCTCAAAGGAGGTCAGAGTACGATTCACACCTACGTGGTTGGCCGGATTTTTAGAGAGAGAAGGTTGTGGCGGTATTTTTAGAGAGATATGGAGTGAGGGAGAAACTGTGTGTGAGAGATGGTGAGGAGACGGTGATATTTGGGGGAGAAGAACACGTGTACTATATAATAAAGTGTTAATATTAATTAAATTTAAAAAATCGGGTCAGGCCATAAATGCATTTATGATGCCTCGGGATGACAATCTTCATGGTTAATATATAAAGGTATAATTGTGTATTTGTTTGCCACTCCGGAAAATAAGTAATTTCGACATCAAAGAAGTTCAACAACAAAATTAACCTAATTGATATACCTCAACCGGAATTTTTTAACTTCGAATGTAGCATGACACCAAAAGTCTACATATATTGGCAACACTTCGTCAAATTTGGTAACACTTCGTCAAATCTTTCCAAAATATGATTCACAACCTTTATAACAACCTTCTATTCTAATGATAAGTTGAGGTAATGTACACTTGTATGTTTTGCTGCATAATACTAAAGTGCCAGACATGGTGCAACAACCAATGATATCTTTACTTAAATGTCCACATATATTGATATATACAAATTGAAAGGAATCATCAAGCCAAACCCATAGGTTACATTAAAGTTTATCCTCGCCATGTATTTGGAGTTAATAAAAGGGTCATTGACCGCAACAACCTCAATATCATCTCTAAAGGATGTAATTCTCAACACCAACCTTCCAATCCTTCCAAAACCTGATTTTAAAGAAACTCAACTATAATCTTTAATCTTCGTGCCATAATTAACATGACTATAAATCAATATCAATATCAGAATATCACACAAACAAAAATTTACACGTCTAATTTCATCTAGTGAAGTTATTGTTCACAAGTGGATCTAGGATTATAAAATGAAGCACCAATCTGATTTCATGCATTCTCTATAGATATAATTGGCAAAGTGGTTGATAAAACATAAAACATCAAAGAACTCATATTAAGAAAAGATACCAATGATTCCAACCTTGGTCTTCCCTCCGCTACTGGATTCTGTAAAAAATTGCAGAGAGAAGTAAGAAAAAAAGTCAAAAAACCCACAAACCTTTTAATTTGCGCCAATTTTGTCATTGTTCTTTGATCCAGTCTAATATAGCCATTAAAGTGTTAAATAGCTTAATATTCGGCAGTTTGGAAAAACAACTAAAATTCCGCTAAAATGTTCTAGCTACCTCATTATAAGGGGGTGTTTAGGAATGAAGTGCTTGTCCGCTTAAACATTATCAGGTACACTGCTTATATGCAAGTGCTTTGAATAGCTTAATATTCGGCAGCTTGGAAAAACAACTAAAATTCCGCTAAAATGTTCTAGCTACCTCATTATAAGGGGGTGTTTAGGAATGAAGTGCTTGTCCGCTTAAACATTATCAGGTACACTGCTTATATGCAAGTGCTTATATTAGAGAATAAGGGGGCGTTTGTTCAAGCTTATATATGGGGCTAAAGCGTTTATATGATTTTGGCTTATATTTCAAAAGCTCTTTTTAGCTTATTTTCATCCTAACTTGACACGTGTGACCTCGAAAATTAAGAAAAAGTTATATACTTTGCCAAAACATTCCTAAATCGAAAAAAGAATTGATTTAAATGCCACATGACAAACCAAAAACAAATTAAAACTCAACAATACTGTTTGCAAGTGGTTCAGACACAACTTTGTACTCCCTCGGTCTAAAAATGTGCTAGAAAAACATATGTGTCAATTTAGTAAAAAAAACTTAACAAGTGAGAAGGTAATTAATAAAACGTTAGTTGTTAAATTTAAAATATACTTATTAGTTTTCATGTTTTTTTAGTAACTTTATAAACTTATTAAATACTTTAGTTAAACAAAGTCAACTTCTTTTTGCAACAAAAATCTATACAAAATATCAATCGATATTAACAAATAATGAAAAAATTATGTAAAACTCGTGTGTGTATGGGTATTGTAACTATTTAAGTATTAAAAAGTTAATATAATTTTATAGATAAATATTAAACAATACAAAGTCATGATTTTATGAATTGTTACGATATTTAACTTTAAAACAAAATTATTCAAATATTATTACCCGTTATACTATCTGCTCAAATTGTGTGCGTGCACGGGTTGATGTAATTGGTTTGTTGATTAATAATTAAGATTATCTATTCCGAATAAAAATATTGAGAGTAAAAAGAGTCTGAATTCGAACTGTAAGAATTGAAGTGAGTTTATATTTATCTACACGCAGCAAAGTAAAAAACAATATAATCAAACATATAAACATTAGATGCTCTTAAAAAACATATAATCTATTTAAAATCGCAATAACGACATTATTACTTAATTCATCCTTTATGTATAAGTCACGTGCGTGCACGTGGCTTACACATAAAACAAATATATTTTAAAATTTTTGCTTAATATACGGACATATGCAAATTTTCTTGTGTTTAATTTTTGTAACTGTGATATTAGTACAACTAATAATTATGCACGTGGTTTACATAAAAAATTCATTATGTATTAATATTAGTGTTTTAAAACCCGAATTGACCCGGTCGGTTGAACGGTGAATATGTTGGGTGACTGGAAGTCGGATTTTGCCCCAAAACCCGGTTGAACCGTGACCTGGTGGCTCGACCGGGTCAATTAACCGGTTTTTAAAACATTGATTAATTTCGATTGATATTTTATAAAGATTTTGTTAGATAAAAGATTTAACTTTGTTTTGACTGACACGAGTGTTGATGTTGATGTTGTTCAAATACACCTAATAATATCATACTCTACACAATATTCGAGTTTCATATGTTTTTCGGATATCCTTATATAATATTTAAATAGATTTTATATATTTTATATTTTTAAAATATAAAGCCTAGAGGGTATAAAGTGTAGGGGATATTTGTTTATTTTTTAAAGTTATTAAAAAATATGAAAAATTATAAGTTTCACTTATCTTCATATCACTTATTTAAATTTTAACCCCTTAAGTTTTATTAATTACCTCATAAGTTTTTGTTTAATTAATTACCTCATATTTTTAAGTTTTGTTTTTCACACATTTGACACCTGTAAATTTATGTCTTTTTTTCTTCATCAAATTCTTCCACCAATTTTTATATAATAAAAAAATCATATCATTTCAGAGTTTTTTATGAGATTTGATCTTATAGAAAAAAATTGAACTAATAAGGTCGCTTGATTTTAACACATGGGCAAAATCGTGCGATCTGATTGGTTAATAAAAGTCAAAATTGGCTTTCAATTGGTCAAAACTGATAAAACTTGTCTACAATGTAAAAACGACCAAAAAAATATACGTGTCAAAAATGTGATAAAAAAAAACTTTAAAAAAAGATGAGGTAATTAATAAAATCTTTAGTGGCTGAATTTTAAATAATCTATATGGACTTAAGTGTAAGAGAGGTGATTTGTACATTATTTTTTTATCTACCACTAAATTACACCCGATGATGCACATAGTATAACACTCAGATGCAGGATTAGCGGTGGATGGCAAAAAAAAAATGATATACAATCACCTCCCTAAATGTAAACTTTTAAATTTCCATATTTTTAAATAACTTTAAAAAATAAACAAATACCTCCTTGGACTTTATACCCCCTATACTTTATATTTTAAAAATACAACATATATATTGTTCTAAAAATAAAACATATATGTTGTTTTAAAAACATAACATATATGTATGCACGTGATTAAAAATATCAAAATAAAGGCACAAATTATTTTGTATTTCTATTTTGACACTTAGCAAAATCAAGGTTTGCTAATAAAAATCAAATGGAATCTCAATTTGGTCAAAATACTGAATTTTCGTCTAATTTATAAAATGTGCTAAAAACATATGTGTCAACTTTTTAAAAAACTTAACAATGGAGAGGGCAATTAATAAAGCTATAGTTGTTAAATTTTAATAAAAAATACTTATCAGTTTTTATGTTTTTAATAGCTTTATAAACTTATTAAAGACCTCATATTCTTTATATATTATATAAAAATATAACACTATGTTATTGTTATATAAAAAGAAAAATACGAGTTAATGTTGAATGTAAATGAATACACGAGATTGTAACATACAAACGACATGTGTTATTATTCTTTATGAGATTAAGTATACCAGCATTTAAACTCATGATATTCCTCTTTATAAGTTTAACTCGCATACGGGTTTAAAATAGGCGTAAATTATTATTAAATGATTAAATAATTAAAAAAAATGTAATTCAGATTACTCTATTTAGTTTTCGGTTATCGAGTTTGGTTTAATCCAATTTGAATTCACTTTGATTTTCGGTTTTTTAAAAAAAAAAAAATAAACTTAACAGCGCACAAAATTCAAGCACTTATCCAGCTGAGCTCAGCCCAGCCCAGCCCAGCTTAGCCCAGTAAACATCATCAATAACCCCAATATATCACATCTCGAAACCCTAATTCGCCTAAGTCTTCCTCATTTTCATTTTGCAGGGTATGTACGCCACCTCCATCTTCTTAAAATTATTTTGGTTTTTAATCATATATAATTTAGACTGTACTATGTATGGTTAAAATATTAGATCTATCCTTAACCCATTATCTACTTGTTTTTATTATTTTTCAGTTCATCTTTTGGAGTAGATTTGGTTACTAATGGCCCCAAAAGGTTTGTCTTTTTTTTTTTATATTATTACATTTTATTGATTTTCTTTTATTTTGATATTTTTGCTTGATATGTGTTT
>BQNB010146824.1:5320-16522 GCA_026074375.1 Tanacetum coccineum
ATTCCATGCTCAGTTTTGTCATTTTGGCTTGGTTTTCTGTCTTTTTGATGATATCCACTTCCTGCACAATACAAATGCAAAACAAACATATATTTGGCAGTTTTTGTCTGTTTTTGGTCATTTAAGCTCGTTTTTAGAGGTAAAAGATATGTGTAATTAAGCACTTATCACTCTCCATATCTATAATTTATATATCTAGAGTAATAGGATCACAAAGATTGACCTATTTTTGCCTTTGGTTTAGTGAACAAGTTAGACTAGCATGTGACCTAGGATCAACAAATGACGTTCTGATTCCTTGGCTAAAGATCTGGACAGTAGACTACTAGTATATAAAGAGCCGTTAGGCAGTAAGTTAGTAAAGTTTTAATGAGCTAGGATTCAATAAGATTACTATTATTGTCTTTTAAGATAGATTATAATCAACCATGAGTACTTTATGCGAATGTGGTTAATTGTGACAGAATTTCCATGTCTAGGTTTTAGGAAGAAGTACCGCCTAAATCTAGGAATGATATATCAACAACGAGATAAGACAATCATTGCACTTATAAACTAAAAGCTGCGTTTTATTAGATTAAATATGGTTAATACATTTTCTTATTATAGGCTTGACCGCTTCTCTATCTTCTAATTGTTAGCTTGTGTGTGTTAATCACCCAATCTCAGTTTAGGTAAACCAAAACTTGTGTTAGTCTCTTAGGCTGAAATCCCTCCCCCCTTTTGCGTTAGTTTTAGGTTTAACTTAGGTATAACATAACATAGAATAATTTAGCACTAACTTAGATAACTAAAATACTGATAGAATTAGGAATTAACACTTTCGCTCTTAATGATCGACACCCTACTTACCAACAAACCTATAACTGATCGGGTACACTGCCCGTTAGTGTTGTTTTTAAGTAAAGTTGGCAAAACATAGATAGTAAAACTTGATAATAAATCATACCTACGCACAATGACACATCAAGTTTTTGGCGTCGTTGCCGGAGAGTGAGTTTGTTTAATTCTTGTTTTTGTTAGTACTTTTAGTTTAGTGCAAATTCTTGTATAGTGTATCTCAATTGTATATTTTAGTAGATTAGTTTGCATTGTATAATTTTGCATATTTGTTCTTTTTTCTGCATTGTTTTTCTTTTTTGTAATTGTACTGGTCGAACAACCGATACGGCGTATTCACTACATTGAATACGACGTATCCCCCTTTCGTAACCAATACAGCGTATTTTGTTCAACAGATCAATACGGCGTATTCAGGTAATTGAATATGGCGTATCGATCATCTGATATAGCAGTAGATTATATTTTTCATATTCAGTTCTCGTTTATAGTTTTCTGTATTTTCTTTCTTTCGAGCCTATCCTACTGATTGTTTATCCTCTGTTTCAGGAGATGACCAGGAGTTCAACCAAATACCTCCTTACACCTTTCAAAGAACCAGAACAAGTATTTTATTCAACAAGGAAGCTTTTCAAGACAACGAGTCTTGATTATTCGAGTTTACCAAAATTCGATTTATTTTCTGATCTTGAGAATCAGAGTGAAGAAGAAGTTGCAGAATCAATGGGGGAACTAACTATCGAATAATACATGACTAAGACCCGAGAAGATTATGGATCGGATATTGCTAGGCCAAAGTTCGATGAAAAGGCCCACTTTGAGTTAAAGGGTCAACTTCTTAAAGAAATACGTGATAATACTTTCAGTAGATCGAATAATGAAGATGCTAACAAACACATTGAGAAGGTTCTTAAGATCGTTGACTTGTTTCATATACCTGATGTGACTCAAGATCAAATAATGCTTTGAGTTTTCCCTATGTCGCTTACTAGAGTTGCAAGTCATTGGCTAAGGAATGAACCAGCAGATTCAATTGATACTTGGGAAACTCTTAAGAAGAAATTGTTGAGCAAATACTGTCCACCTGCCCGAACTGCTAAAAAGATAGAGGAAATTAATAACTTTCAACAAGAGCCTGACAAGACTCTTTATCAAGCTTGGGAATGCTTCAAATAACTATTATTGAGATGTCCTCAACATTACTTAATGGATATGCAAGAAGTGATCTTGTTTTACAAAGGATTGGATGTACCTACTAGACAAATTCTTGATTCCAAGGGTGCCATTCCATCTATGAAGGTTGTTGATTCTAAGAAAGCCATCCAAGACATGGCTTATCATTCTCAAAATGGCACAATGGAACGTCTACTAGGACTAGAAGTACTGATACTTTTGATGGATTAGCTGCTATTCAAGCTCAACTAAACAACCTTAGAAGGGAAATTAAGAAAGTTAATAAAAGAGTGTATGATGCTTAAGTTGATTGTAAATAATGTGGTGGACCGCACTACACTAAGGATTGTCCACTTAAAGAAGAAGGAAAAACATTTGAAGAAGCATACTACACTCAATTTGGAGTACCATTCCCCCAAGGAGGAAGATATAGAGCAGCTGCTCCAAGATTCTACCAAAGAGATAACAGAAATCCTTCGTATCAAGAGTGAAAACAAACAATGGAAGAATTGCTGAGCAAATTTATGGATGAATCTGCGAAGAGACATGATGAAAACTCTAATTTAATCAATGAAATTCGAGCCTCAACGGATGTTGCTATTAGAAATCAAGGAGCCTCGATCAAAGCTTTGGAAATTCAAATCGGGCAAATGAGTAAGGTACTTCAAGATAGGGGATCCGAAAGCCTACCTAGTTCAATTGAAACGAACCCAAGAGATCATGTCAAGTCAATTTCAACTCCTGTTGAAGCAGACACGTCCTCAATACGTCGTATCGAGCCCACAGAGCATAATGCAGTTTTCAAGCGGAATCAATCGATAATTCCTTTTCCAAATCGATTGATTGATGATAGTTATGAAGAGAAGATGGTACTGGTTGAATTGATGGATAGAGAAAAATCTACTACTAACTTAAAGAAGCTAATTATGGAAAAGCCGAGAATGGGGTACCAAATCGAAGCATCAACGAACGTGTATGACTCGGCTATTCTTGAAGATTCTCTACCTCCAAATGAAAAACACCCAGGGAGTTTTACTATACCTTGCTATATTAATAATATTTATTTTGAAAAAGCCTTAGATGACTTAGGAGCTAGAGTTAGTGTTATGCCTTACTCGACCTTTACCAACCTAGGATTAGGTGAATTAGCTCCTGCTAAGTTGATAATTGAATTGGTTGAAAGAACCATAAAACATCCCAAGGGTATAGCGGAATATGTATTAGTAGGTATTGATAAGTTTGTCTTTCCCGTAGACTTCATTGTTTTAGATATGCATGTGGATATCAAAGTCCCTTTGATCCTCGAAAGACCTTTCTTGTCTACTGCTTATGCTAAAATTGATGTATTTAAAAGGAAAATTACTTAAAGAGTAGGGGATGACAAAATTATGTTTAGAAGTGACAATCTTACTAATAACATAATTAAAAGAATTTTTGTGTTAAGACTAAGAGAACGGATGGAACTTGATTTAGAAGCTAGGCTAATGGGGGAAGCTTTAATCTTGAATAGATCGCTTGACCTAACTTATAGAGACTACATTGAACTTAATGATCTAAATGAACCATTAGAGCTTAGGAGAAATCAAGTAGAAGACTTAGGTCCAACAATTGAGGATGGTGAAGTGATTGATGAACCCATGGAGGATATTGTCAAAACTAGGAATGATGATAATGAGATAAGTAATGGGATTATGAATACCCTAGTTTTTGTGACTTTGATAGGAAAATCCATATTTATTGTGCTTATAACTTGCAGTTTTCATGCATGATAGGTTTTGAACATGTCAATGCTATTTTTTTTCCTAATTTTGTCTATTAATGTGATGTTTAAAAGCTTTTATAACTCGATAATAAAAGACAAAGTTGAATTCAAAGGAAAAAATGTAGTCGGAGCTTTTAACAATGTGCCTATTTTTGTTGGAAACTTTTTGGTTGTGGCTGATTTTGCAGTTATAGAAAATATGGATGCTTACCGTGTTGAAGGAATGGGTGATGTTATTGTTGGAAAGCCGTTTTGTAGAGAAATCTGTATCAAAGCGAGGCAGTTTGATGGAATGATTACCATTTACAATGGTAACGATATTGTGACTTATCAAATGGCGCGATCACATCTGAGGTTGAAACACCTAACTAATGTACAATGTAACAAGATGCGACTATTACTAAAGGTAAGTGCAGAAGATGAGCTGAATGGAATATCACACCCGTGTCAAAAGCTTAAAAGTTTCTACAAAGGATTTTTGAATTTGGGACCCGAATACATAAGGGATGTGAAGATTAAAGAATTGCTCACACGTGAACACATGAGCATTCAAGAGATGGAGTGAAGTGCTGGAAGCAAGTCTAACTTAAAGACTTTTTTGTAAACAAAAGTGCTTGCCAGGAGATAACCAGGAATGTATTTTCTTATTTTTTATCCAGTATGTCTTCCTAGACTACCGATATGGCGTATCCAACCTCAATGGATACGGCGTATTGACTTTCTGGATGTTATCCAGTCTTTATTTAACTGCATTTAAAACTTTAACGTCAGACTTATTGATACGGCTTATTCATTAAATGAATACACCGTATTCGACCTCTGACTCGTACTTAGGATTTTTAATACATGTCTTAATACGGTGTATCTTGAAACATGGATACGGCGTATCGACTTCCTGTATAGTTTTAAATTTTTAGGTTTGTTTTATGACCGACAAATATTCGAAGATAGAATTGCATTTGTTTTCCTATAATTTATACAGGAACCTTCTGGAACATTGAATGAATTTGGTGGAATGCTTATTATCTGGAATTGTATGTGTGTGTTGTTTGTGCTAAGATTCAGACACCTTTTTCGTACACAAATCCTTGCTCATATACGCAACATGGAGGATCATACCGAGCAAATCTCAGGGGAGTTTTCTGTTCTAATTCTTTAATTTCCTGTTTTTAATGTTACATTTATACAACGACGTCGTTGTATACTTCAAGTGGGGGGAGGAGAATTAGAACACTTACTTGTCCTTAACTTTATAATTAATATGCCTAATTTATGTGAAATATTTTTAAAAAATAGCATATTTTTGTGAAATTATTAGTTACATAACCCGCAAACATAACCCTAATTTCCAATTGTGAGGATTTAGCCTTATCCGTTTCACAATTTTTACCCCAAATTCCACAAAAATATGAGTGTGCCGGTGACTGTAGTAAACTTTAGAACTTGGCTTGGTATATCCACTTGAGACCACAATAATAAGCACTATTTTTAATAGATGGACTGACCTTTCTAAACTGGTAAATTTCTAGGATTACACCAAAAAGCCTATACATATTGTGATATTAACTAACCACACTGGTTAGTTAACCCCCGTATAAACCCTTTGTTTACTCTTATTTTTAGAGTAAGATACCCTTAGAAAAACCTGTTGAGCCATTCCTTTCTTTCTTACACCAAATTATGTTTCGCTACACCCTTACACATTAGCCTACCCTATTAGATTAAGTCCTTAATCGGTTGCTAGTTGCTTTTGTGTAAAGTATTGTATTTCTTGTCGCAATGCATATTTTCTATCTATGGCTAGGTCGGGAAATTGCACAATGCAATTGAGAATGTGAAAGTAGTTTATCTTAGTACTCATGTAGTTACTACTTTCACTAGTATGATCGGATATTAATTATTCAGATTTATCGTGTTCGTGAAGTGGTGAAAAATACACCTTTATTCAGTTTATTGGTTTATGTTTAAAAAATCAAAAAAACAGAAAAATACAAAAAAAGAGAGAAAAAAAGTGAGGTTTGTTAGATAATCGGTTCGTTTAAGCTTAACCGATTCAATTATTTATGATGATCAATTATTCGTTGGTACGTGTTATAAACCAACGATGTAAAGTTTTGTTGTATATTATTTTTAGTTGGTCAAAATATAAACCAACAATGTATTTTCATGTATCAAGTGGTAGATATCGCCACTATTGTATAGTATGTATATTATGGATGATTGGGAGTTGGATGTTACGGGAACACCAACTAAGGTTGTTTTCATAAGAAGCATGAGTTGTCAAATTTATGTATTTTTATGGGTATGGTCGGAAAAGTAGCTATCAACACTATTCCTTATCTGTTTGGACTTAATCTATTTGCTTTTTTTATATTTACACCAATTTTTCCATGATTAATGTCACACCCCTAAACGGGGCCTGGACGAAATACGTGTCCGGGGGCGTGACGTCATAATATACATCACACAAAGTACAAAGAACGACCTTTAAGGGTATGTTTAGAAATCCAACATCGTTGCATTAAATAAAAATAGTTAAAGTTTTACATAGGTTCAAAGATAATATGTAGAAGCGAATATAAGTTTGGAAATTGACAATGATGTTAAAGCAGTTGATACTAATTCTTGAAAATCGGGCCAAAGCAAGGCGACACCATATAGCAATCAAAGACGTCCACAGCTAAGCACCTGAGAAAAACATGCTAAAACGTCAACATAAAGTTGGTGAATTCATAGGTTTGAATTTGTAATAAGAATGGACCACAAATTTTGCAAAACGTACGTGACTATTATAACAGATACAAAATCACATAAAAAGGTATTTACGTTGCACTAAGCTCATGACACCAAGGCTCAATGGAATGGAAGCATGTAAAATGCCAAATAAACTTGCCCTGACAGGTGCCATAACGGCGCAACACCTTATCACTTGACATGGTATACGCCGTTGATCCATGTAAGAGCTACTTACCCGGAGAACCGGGGATGATTATTCCAAGATCTATTTACAACACTAGTGAGCGCCACATAACCAATCCAATTGGTCTAGTAACGAACGTTTCATGATAACTCTGCATACAAGTTTCAATATTACTTAGAACACTAACAGATTGGTAAATCGTAAAAGCCATTTGTTCCAATTTAAAGCAAGCATATTTCTCACGCCTAAATAGTAAAGAAAAAACATAAAAACATATCTATCTCTCTCTCTCTCTCTCACATTAACAATAGTGAGCAAGAAAAATCACGTGTGTAAACAAATCGAACGATGCCTAACTGCGGACCTAATTAAAGAGCTCTTAAAACAAAGAAATAAAATCTTCAAACGTCAAATAAACGCTTATAAGAAATAAACATCCATAAGTGTTTGCAATTTAGTTTATATAGTAAAAACGTGTCATTATGAAAGTATAAGATTTACATGTAGATATGTATGCCATGTTTTAAACGAACAATATCTATTTCAGAAAGTGTACTATTTATTATGAAAGTTCCTAAATTTAGTCGTTTAAAAACCGTCTCCTAATATTTGTTAAGGTCCATGAACCTAAAACGCACTACCTAAAACCAAGAACGTCAAACATCCATTCCATCTTGCAAATGAAAACTCAAAAGTTACTATTTTTAGAAGTTTCCCGTTTTAGAAATCCCGATAATATATTTGTAACGTTTCTAAAGTTTCCACTTAATATACTAGTGTCTATATACGTTTTGTCAATGTTTTAAAAGCTCAAATCAACCTGAAAGTGTCCAAAAACCCATTTTATAATTCCAATCAGCAACTTTATTAATTATATTTTCAAAAAATGTTTCAAAATTCATTTCTCATAACTTGGCCGTTTTAAATCCGTTTTTAGTGTTCGATATATAAAAATATATCTATTCAAAACAAGCTTTCCAAAAACTACCTTCTTGAAAGATGAAAACATTTTTAAGTCACCCAAAACCTCAAAACAAAATCGGATCAACAACCTTATATTTCGCAAACGCCTCTAAAAATCCATCCAAACTTCACAATAGTGCTTATACTAACCTAATCCCGATTTACTACTAATCCAACCAACAAAATCCACCCTTAAACTATTCTAATCCCATCATCATCTTTGTTGCAACACACCTTTCCACTTATCCTTACCAAAGCTACAATACATATATAATAGAATCATAAAACTTCATTGTTTTTACAAGTCCATTTAGTTTCTTTTGAAAATCATAACACAAACACATGGATCTATATAAGAACAAGAGAAATAAGAGAAAGATCAAGAACACACTGATGTGTCGTTGTGTGTAGGTAATTTATTTATTATCAAGTTTTACTATTTAAGTTGTATGCCGCATATACCTAAAAACAACACTCTACCGGTCAGAGTACCCGATCAGATGTAGTTGTTGAGTAAGTAGGGTTGTTGCGATCACCAAGAGCGAGAGCGTTAAATCCTAATTCTATCAGTATTTTAGTTATCTATGTTAAATTAATCTAGATTATGCAAAACCTTAGTTAAACCTAATCAAATGATAAGGGGGGTTTCAGCCTGAGAGACTGGCACTATTTTGATATCTAACCTAGGGTTGATGATAATTAAAGCAATAAACACACACAAAAAATGAACAAACGATAAAGGAGCGGTCAAACACTGAATGAAAAGAAAAACATAAAATCAACATGAATAATTACCGATAAATCGCAGGTTGTTATTAGTGCAATGATTGTCTATGTCAAAAGGAATATTCATTCCAAGACTTAGGCGGTACTTGTCTCCTTCCTACTCTAATACACTCTAAAACTCATAATTTCTGTCACATTTTGATTATAATCCCAAAAGCAAAGCATTTGTTGGATTATAATCTAACTTAGTGAATGAGTAATGAATGTACTTATTATACCCTAGCCATAACTTTACCCACTTACTGCTTAACCGCTCTTATATACTATTAGTCCATTGTTGATCGTACCAATATAATAAAACGAACCATTGATCCTAGGACACTGCTGTTACCAACTAACTCACTAAACTAAAGACAAAAGATAGGCAATAGTTTTTATGATCCTATGAATCTAGATATATAAATTGAAATAAAAGCAATCCGGACTCTTAGCATACGCCTCAATACAACACAAAGTTGCATAGCGCATTAAATAGTCGACTAGAATCTAGTTGTATAATAGGTCACATACTTAAGTCAGTGTAAACAAGTATACAAAGTGATAAACAAATCAAGCAATCACGAAAATATTAAGCAATTCATAATAAACAAACCAAACCTTAAAACCTTAATAAACATGGCGAGAACCTACAGTTTATCATTTGATATTGTAAAATACACACAGTTTCATAATGACATAAAAGAAAAGAAACCTTAAACCGAAACCGAACATGTTGGTCGCGTGAAGATTACAAGAATTTCCTATATCTTGAGGCTCTTTTATACCTTCATCTCCTTTATATCGTCTCTATGACTCTTGGTCGACTGGTGGTTATAGGTTTCAATTGCATACCTAAAACTGAGTTTAAGGAGTTTGTATTTATAGAGTTTGGAAACACCAGATACTCGTATCGGGCGATGTTGTGGAATAACGCGATGGTTATGTGCTTAATTACACATACCGTTTTCCATTTAAACGGGACTTAAATGACCAAAAACGTACCAAAAATACAATGTATTTACATGTTTTCATTTATATTGTGCAGGCAACGGATATCCGAGAAAAGGACGAAAAATCAAGCAAAAACGAACAAAACCGAGCATGGAATGAAAAAGCGTGAAAAGACAAAGTTAAATCGAAGCCAAAGTCCAAGAAAGTCAAAGTCAACCCCGAAAAGTCAACAGTCAAACCCGAAGCCGTAATCGAAGAATACTTAATGGGCCCACCCGAACCCATCTAATGGGTCGGGTCAGCCCATTAGTATATTACATGAAGACTTTATAAGCCATTACTTTGGAAAAACCCATAAACCCGTTAGATCCTAGCCGGTCCCAAAACAGAAAACATAATAAAAGCCCATTACACTCATAACTTTCGTTAGTCCACAAGGACTTGTCATGTAACAACATATATAACTCTGAGGGACTGAATTTGCCAAGTCCCAAAACTCTTATATCCCTACATGGACCTTTCTTGCAACAACATGTATATAATTGAGGGGCCTTCTCTGCCAATCCACAAAACCTTACCTCCGCTTTATAATCAAAACAAAACACCCTTCCCGCCAAACCCAAACCTTACCCCACGATCATTATTCCCTAGTCCCCCCCCCTCCTCGTTTACTGTCACCGCTAGCCAAACCTTGTCATATTTCCCCCTCCATATCCTACCTCATATTGCATCCAAGTCCACGCTGGCAATCCGAAGACATATCATTGGCCAAAAATTCAAGGTTAATGTAACTTCCGGTAATTTTCGGAACTTTAGATAACTACATACTTTATTTTTCGGTCTAGGGCTTATCTTATAACACGATCCTCTCAATCACGTATTCACATTCCTTCGGAACTCCAAAAAGCAATTTAAAGTAAAACGACATTCCTAATAACTTTCAGTTTTGACCGAGAACCTGAAAACAGTCAAAGGTGACTGAAATGCCCTCGCAACAATTTGAAACACGAACGCGTACCGACCCAAAAATTATTAAATTTGTTATTTAA
Source organism: Tanacetum coccineum (assembly GCA_026074375.1). Classification (NCBI taxonomy): domain Eukaryota; kingdom Viridiplantae; phylum Streptophyta; class Magnoliopsida; order Asterales; family Asteraceae; genus Tanacetum; species Tanacetum coccineum. The sequence goes on from BQNB010146824.1 coordinate 15,744, forward strand.
TCATCATAATATATTAAGTCAAAGTAATTTATAAATTAAATATCTTTGTTAATAATCCGAAAACGTTGGTTAAAAACACAATTATTGAAGTTAAAATTCATTTTTTACGGATAAAGTTTGTCGGAAAAATATATAAATGAATAATAAACGTTTTAAATAAATTCTATAAAACATTTACGAAAATTAGTCGAGTGAATACTCATTTTTATCAGAAAAATAATTTAGAAAACAATGGCGAAAGTTTCGAGATTCGAATCGTCCGTTAAGTCATTCAAACGAGTCCCGAACCGTTTTTACCAAAACTATAATAAAGAAGTTACACTTTAGACCCTAAACTATGTTAACTTGCCACTTTTGATATAAAGTTTTAATATATATATAATTTATATATATATATATATCTTTTCATTTCATCTCATTTACACACACACACATAATACAAACTCCCTCTTCTCTCCCAAAATATCCGGCCACCCTCCGACCGCCGGCGACCACCACCAACCACCGCCGGAAAATATTTTCCGGCGAAGACCAAAAAGGCTCCTCGTGCCCGGATCTATCCGATCCTCACCATCACTCTCCTTCACGCGCCTTATATCACCACCATCACCACCACCGAACCCACGCCACCACCACAGCCGCCGTGGGGTGCGTTTGTTTGTGTGGCTATCACCACTATGGGGTGCGTCCGTTTTGTGGTTAAACAACACAAGGGTGTTGTTTCGGTGACTTAGCAACAAGGGTGCGTGTGGTTTTGTTATAAGCACCAAAGAGGGTGC